>JABASI010000894.1:0-30627 GCA_019776505.1 Tomocerus nigrus
TGATGACTGCATGCAATTTGGACGAGCAAATTAAACCCACTTACATGATACACACAATGATGAATGAAAATTATAATTGTGAGAGGAATGGTATAGTCAGGAGCAAATAGTTGAAGTAGAATGACAGAGAACAGGTATTAAAGCAGTGGATCACATAGTATGCTTGCATAAGGATTTCTTGGAAGATTCATTTATGTACTCCGTAGGCTCTGTCGGTAGAAGCCACATTCATACAGAGAGTTAATCAGGCGAGGCTATTTACAATTCTTCTCTGTAGAAGATAATATTATGCACTAAAAAAGGTTTCTGACGTAATGTACATAATTAATAGAGCATGATATGTAAAAGATGTACCCATAGGCAGCCCATTATAATGTGTGTAGCTAAAACATACATAGAATATACCTCTAACGAAATTCTACTTCTCTTTTAAGGTCAACTTATAATAAATATTTATATGCACCATGTACCTACATATATTAAAAAGATGTACGTGCATGTATGTAGCTGATAAGTAATTTGATATCCCTCTGTAGTGTGGCGTAATCCTGTTTGTCATGTAACGTCATCAATAACCAGAAGTAGAAGTATAAAATATGCTCAGCCAAACTCTGCCAAATCAAACAGAAATAAGAACATTAACATGTAATTCCTTATCTTTGTGCTTATATACAGGTTTGTATTTATTTGTATAGAGATATAAAAAATCAGTATAACAAAAAATGCGCTATCCTTATTAATCTAAATGAAGTTCTCGTGTAGTACAATACGCATGATCCAATTATTGTGATTGGAATTGGAAACAATGCTTAATTCAGTTATGTAACTTATGTAAGTATAATACTATTGCAATATTGGTATGATTTTTACAATTTCCAGGATCGATGAGATAATATCCTCCTGGAAAAATAAAACTGCTAGTCATTCGCGTTTAATTTTCTTGTTAAGGCTATTCACTAAGGGTGAAATTGTTTCAAATTAAAGATCCAAATCCATTCACTCGTATTATTTACAATTGAAGAGGTAAAAAATTGTTTCTTTTAGGATTTTAACAAAATCGGTCGATTAACATAGAATAATACATACATAGTTACTTATTACATCAACATTATTATCATATCTGAATACATACTTCTATTATCCTTGGAATAGATTATAGCATCATACATTGCACATGATGCTTCTTTCAAGGCATATTGAAAAGTCTCTGAAACTGTCTCTGAAAAGTTTAGGGGGTTTGCGACGTTTTATGCCACTTGCACTTACGTGATGATATGTACATTCTGGTGAGATCGTTTTCAAACCTATTGCTTTCTGTTTGTCGTTAGCTGTATCTTCGATAGTCAGTCAAATAACTGCCGTTAAAAAAGGCAGTAAAATTACCTATTCACATTTCCTTCATTCCTAAATCTGCACATTATATTATACTATATATGGTGGCAATGACTCATGAACTGCTTAAAGTCAGTCGAGCATTTACACCTTTGAGTATCTAAAGTACATGCGGGAAGAAATTAATTAGCAATTACTATAATTATCAATTCTAAATAAGGTTCTTATAGCCCATTCGGAAGAGAAGACCCCAAATTTGCCAAAGAATATTTACTATTATATGTTTAGTACGTGGACATGTGCATATAATATATTATGATCTTCTATTATTTTTTAGGATCTATAATAAGCAGATGAAATTGAAATAATCAGTTTATTATCCCTTTGGGTAATAAGAGTAATAACTACTATATAAGGAAACGCTGCTCACTAATGGATTTGCTTGATAGCCTAGCATTGCAGTTATTGCATAATGCAATGTACCAGATTAAGATGATCAAATGGACATAATTAATTTTCATTGAAGGAGATAAAAAAATAATTATAAGTCCCCTTGTAGACAATATCAACATAAGGTAAACTGTAAACTTAAGGTTTAATTACATTATTTTCTACAACTTTTGTCAGTTCCATTAGTACGCATGAGGAAAACGAAAACTAATAAGGCTCACACAGATAAGTACATATACAATGTCAATGTCTAAAATCTTCCTTATTAATTCTATGAACTTTAGTTTTATTCATTTACATTTATTGTTGTACATTAGTCAATAGGATGCACACCATAATATTTTACTCAGTGACAAGTCAAAGAATAAATGATGGCACCTACAGTGTTGACAATGTACTGTTACTATCTTGACAAAATTAGTTGAAAACCGGGCCCTGCTGTCAACTCAACCTCAAGAAATCGGAGATCTCGTATTAAGATGTTGTCGACAAATTGTTCAGAGTGTATGATGACATTCTGCCAGCCCAGGTACAAACTTTTATTTTGTCATTAAGGTTTGATTGTACTTCTCACACTATTTATAAAAGAATTTGAAGCGAAAATAGTGCTAGAAAACGCTTCGAAAAATTCGAATAAAATAAAATTATTGCTTCGCAAAAGTGGCAAAACGGAGAGAAGAGAACATTAAGAGTCCTTTCAACTCCGAAATGTGAAGTACAATGAGGTGAAAATCATACACATACTAGATATCTGTACTAGCATAAAAGCAGCATAAAATATGAAGGGACGTAAGTGCCTATGCTTTAGCAGTAAAATGCATTAGATATCACAAAAGGGGAGACTGTGAGTCCGAAAAAAATTCCGATGTTCGTGATCTTGTTCAAACTCGTAAAGAATCCTTCGTAGAATCCTTGCAAAGCTCCCCTACCTCTTTGCTATGTATGTACAAATGTACATCTCTAGGTTTAGAAATATTATTAGAAAGGAAAAGAACATAGGATAAAGGACAGAATATTGGAGAAAACATTTTTATTTTTCAGCTTACATACATAACACAAAAGTAATGATGTTTAATTATTCGGATTGTGAGCTCTCACTTTTGTCCATATCTTCACCCACCTCTCCAAGAACAGCAATGCTATCACCCCGAATAAACAGTAATCCATTACTGGAGTCTTCCAAGTTGTGCTCAAGAGTGTCAATTTCTTGAGATCGAGCAATGATTAAATTAGAGTGCAAGTCCACTGAAATTAACGTGCCCTTAAAAACTTTTCCGTCTGTTAGAATCAATACGATTTCCTTATCCACCGCGTCCATGATATTCAGGAAGCTCGAGCTCATCTGCACAAAATCATATTTCCAAATAACTAATTTTAAATTATAACATCTCCAGTGATCTCCTAACTAATGGTATATTGATATAATAGCAGAAATAATAATTCAGCTATTTATGGACAGATATAAAAAGTAGTCACTAAACTAAAAGGCACTGAATCAAAAATAAGCTCCCCAAGTGGTAGTCTCCCAACCCAAATCCAAATACACAGAATAATCAGTTATAAATTTTTATAATGCACAATTTTAACCGACATTAAATTGTTTGGAATGATCACCTTGACCTTGAGTTAATCTTATTGAGTTGTCTCCAGATTGAATTACGGGGGGACAAAAAGAGATTTCTGTTCTCGTTCTATAAAATATTTGTTCTCCGAGTGATTCCCAACGAATAATACGAAGTAAAAGTTGTAGGCAGATAACTCAAAATTCTAAAACGGTTGTAGAAGAAGTACCTATACAATAATACGAGTATTATGTTTACATAATATGCAACTCTGAACTGAACTTAATGGGGTCCTCTACTCAGCTTACTCCTACATTTATTCCAATTATTCAGTAGTTCGGATTCTGAAATGCCAGTAATTTTTGTGGTAACACTTTGCCATACAAGAGTTGCGACTATTTTCTCTTGCCCTTAGTATTACCATAAACTCGGTATAATCCACAAATGCTCTTGTGTGTTGCACATTGAAATAAAACTTTTGAGATCCTCCTACTCCTATCTATAGGTAGGTAGTCTTTACTTTATCTATTCCAAAATTCCTATATAGGTTTTGCGTGTAGTAGAAATAAAATAATATGGGCATTACAAATATGATACAGAATATTATTATGAACTGTGCTTCCTCCCAGAAGTCCTTCCTGGGTCTTCTTTCTATTATATATTCTTATTCTTAACCACACATCACACAACACAAGATTATCTGTTAATCTAGTGAATCTAGTCAGTCAGTGTATATAATATTATTATAGTCATTTGCATTGTCAAACTCAAAGCGTTCAACGGTTCGATGTCCCTTATCACAAGTCAATAATGTAATCTATGCAATCTAATCATGTAAATATGTATATGAAAATACCTGATAAAATGTCTATTGCCGTGTTCAGAAATGTCACTCATTTTGTAAACCCGGAAAAAAGCAAGAAAACTATTATAGCAAACAATAAACACCAAAATATTCATGCCAAAATGCCCATTCCCATTACCCCCAAGCCTATTATACCGAAGTTCGACTCTACTCTGGTGGGGTGGTTCGTCGGATAGTTCGGATTCCGAACTTCGGAATCAATTTGGTAAGTTGGAATTTGGTAAGTTTCCATCTTCTACGTACTGTTCTGATTGTCCAATGTTGTACCAAGGAAACTAGAATAAATGTGTCAGTCAATGTTGTACTGTACCATAAGTAACCAATGACAACATTTCTGGATATGTATAATTAATTGATGACGTGAAAGAAATAGAAAACCATGGATTGAAAAGCAAGAAAAAGTTTTCTAGAAAATTCATTCTCCAATTGGTTTTCGTCTAGATCGCACGCACTCAATTTTCCTCTTGAAAAATTTTGATTTTCTTTGAATTTAAGTACAACTTTTTGACATTTTCATTTTCCTCCATTTTCACACTTATTTTACCATGAATTACCAAAACGGTTGTCAATATCCCTCTGGAGTCCGTGGTCGGCAGAGCACTGGATCTTTGAATCAGCCTACCTACACCCCATATATGTTGGGATCATCTTACGGAGCAGGGGTAAATCGACCTCAGCGAGGAGTGGCTTCTACCGAATCAGTTCGAGCATGCATGCAGTGGCCATCTTCTTTGGAACCAAGCAATAAAGGTATAATATTATTATAATGAAAATTAACACAACATCAGTTATTTGAGCAATTATCTTTTACTGATTGCAATGTAATAATTTCTCTTGCTATTTCGCAGGACAAGCTCATCAAAGAGCTTCTATGACATGGAGTGGGGCTGGAAACGGCTCTGGAGCCGTACCTTTCAATTTCTTCACGGGAAACTCTCCTATGTGTCAACCTCCGGTCCAACAGCAACGTGTACAGATGAATTACCCACAGCCCAAGGCCTTTATGCAGATGCAAGGAGGTATAAAATCGATTAAAGTGTTTTATTTTCCGTTTCATGAATATAAATACCTAAAAACTGTGTGTAATAAAAATAAATGCTTAAAATGTGAAATTCCAGGTGGAGGTGGTCGAGGTGAATCCATGCAACCCTTGAGTATCCCTTGTAAAATGGGGCCCCTGGGAACAGATCCAGCTCAGATGATTCAGCCAGTTGAACCTTTAACTATCAAGGTCATCGCACCCCCTGGAGGAAATCCCGGTGGTAGTTTCTCACCTATGACCTTTCAAGTTGGCGGCCAACAAGGGATGAGAAATTAAAAAGTGAAACGCAATAATTAAAATTTACAAGTGATTATCAATCTAAATTTTACAAGTACAATTTCTGTGTCTAGTCAGTAGTCAATATAGTTTTAGTCAACTCACCTGCTACTTTTCCTTTTCCTTATCTCTATCATCTTTTTAAACATGTATAATACTAGTATATGTCTTTTCTGTCTTTGTGAAACATTATATATATTTATTTCATGCAGTACCAATGATCGTAATAATAAATGAACAAAACTTCCTTCAACTCAGTTCGATGAGAATACTTTATTCATATTTTCAATTCATTTTCATTCCCCTTTTGAGGTAGCTGCCTTCAATCAATCTATGTATCGTACACTAAGCAAGTATCCAGTGAAATGTAATGGCATTCTGACAGGACACTATATAAGCACACGCTACCCACAAACAACATTAAAACACATTTTACGGCAAGACTCTTTCAATGTCACAAAAAAAGATGCAAAAATTTCATTCTTTACAGTTGAAAGTACAAATACATAATTAAATATTATCATCTACTTTTATCATCGTTAGTATAACAGGCTTTATCTACTCTTGTGTAAAAGTACAAAAACGTTTCTAAAAACCCTGAAGTACAAAGATTCGAAAATAGTAGAAATTCGACAAATTATCATTATTGTGTTGGTAGTTCGCAAAGAAAACAGTCTATCTGGTTCACAATTTTATACCGTTATGGAGAGATTACTGAGATTAGATGAGTTATTTATTAGAATTAATTACTATTGACAAAGATCAACTTGCAATTTTAACCAATTTTAAATACCTAATACTAACAGCTAAAAAACGAACAAAGTTGCAGTTTAAATTAATTGGCAAGCATCGAGATTAGATTCAGTTTCTTTAATAATTAGCTTATAATTAGGTATAATATTAAAAATTATGCTAGCTACTTAAACTTCTAATGTAACAATACTTTCTTGCATTTTAACTTGTTGAGATTTCTTTGTTCTGTCAATTTAATTGAGGATTTGGCAAAAATACATAAAAACTAGCTAATTATAATAATTTTACGATTGCATTGTCATTTGTATACTGTAAATATATTTTGTAACAATATTATTAGATATTTTTGTCTGAAGTGAAAGTACAAATTCTCTTTGTCTTTTTCATTCGTTGCTCACTGATCTAATTGAACACAATTATTTCATTGTAATGTTCTGTATGTAAGGCCACATCGTTGTAATACATCACTTATATACGTTTTTTAGTACATGCAAAATTCTTGTAAATAAATCTCTTTTCCTAACAATTAACTATTAAAAATGGGTATATAAAGCTAATAATATAAAGATTGATTTTATACTGTCTGAGAAAGAGAAAATAAACTGCAGTTCCCTTATTTAGCTTTTAACAATACTTTTAAGTTTGAGTGAGAAAATGTGTTTAAAAATGTCAATTCTTTTCAACTGACTGTTAAAAACTAGTGAACAACCAGTTTCATAATAACATGTACGAAGAATGCAATTATTATTATTCTATCGGTAACACGTGATTCAAATCCTAGACCTGAGTTAATATAATTTTATGTACAGTGACAATACTATATCGTAATAAATCTTATTTTTAGGTACATTACATTTACATTGCAGAAAAAACTACAAATTACAATTAATTAGTTACACATAAATTAATAAATTGTTTTATCCCTATTGTCATTTGTGTGCTGTGGAAAATAAATTCCAAGCTAATAATCTGCACACTGTAATATTTTGAGACGCAGTCACATTCGTTATTTCCTGAAATTAAAAATTTACAATTTGTTCGGATGAAGTAGCTTCTGCCGCTGCTGTCATGATCCAGTGAGGTGTCAACGTTTTATTATATAAGTAGTTAGATAAGTTATGTTCAAAGTTCCTATTATACAAATACGGCCAATTTACATTATACAACTATTTTGTACTCTAACTATGTAAACGGAGTAATAGCTGCCAACAAAAGGCTAATGTCAAAAACAAAATTAAATACAGTGTAGTGTAAAATGTAAAGCTATCCCATAATATGTGTATAAATACCTACATAGTACAATTTCAACGAAATTCGTTAGTAATGTATACTTTCCAGAAACATTCCACTTTCAATCCCACTCTTAACACTATACCCGTTCTGGCTTTCAGATCTTACTCCTCAAAAAAATCAATCTGCATTTTACAAAAATGATATGGAGAACTTTTTAACAGTAAACATACAAGTACTGACACGTTACATTACATAATATGAAAAAGCATTAAAATACAAAAAAAAACCCACTCGGTACTCGGGTCAAAAGGTCGTCGATTTCTAAAACGACTCGTTTGGTCACATGCATATGTCCTTTCCCTAATTATTTTATACAATTTCATATTATTACTACAGATAACATTATGACTGCAAAACCTTGGCTTCTACTAAAATACTAATCCTAATTGTAAATCAATAAAAAATAAACTACATAAAAATTATATCACTTCTACTCCTGAGTCAGTCATCCGTCACCTTTTCGTTATAAGAAGACGTTGAGGAAGACGCAGAAGATGATGTAAAACTTCCTGAGCTACTAGTTGACGCTGATGTCCCTGAGTTTTCACTCCTACAAAAATAATCACACAAATTATACAACAATCCTAAAAAATTCTTAAAAATTCACAAAATAAATGGACGCATTAAAAAAGCTTACATATTAGAAGATGTTACAACGGAGTGAGTGTTACTATTACTACTGTGCATTGAGGAATGCACTTCGACCTTTAACTTGGCCGACACTTTGGTCTTGGACGTGTCTCCGTCAAATGTTTCGACGACCACCTGTGGCTGAACTATGATTTCAGCACTCCTATAAATAAAATAAAAATATTGTTTATTATACTCAAAATATTACAACAAAATATCCTTAGGAATTTCTCAAATTGATTTTTAAAATTGTATAAGAAAATGGAGAATGAAAAATACCTTCTGGTCGCACAAGAGCTGGGCTCTTCAGTGATTGTGGACAGACTATTTTCACTGGGAGCACGACTATTAGCTCCATTTCGACTGGAACCACCGTGGTAGTAATTTCCGCCTCGAGAACTCGATCCTCGGAAACTATAAGGGGGAGGTGGATAGGAGTTACGCGAGCTTTTGCTACCCGATCGACTTCCACTACTCCTTTGCGTTTTACTACTTCCACTACGTTTCGGAAGCGGAGAGGGAGTTAGTGGCTGGAGAAGTGCAGGGTCTTCTGGAGACATCCCTACCAGCCAGCAAGCGGGTTTCAAGATTGACAAAAGGCTTGGTAGGAGGAGGAGAAAATTCGCCAAGGAAAATACGGCTGACAATGCCACGAGAAGTGTAAAGTGTGTGAATATAAACATAAATTCTGGAGAATAGAGAATTAAAGCTGTCAGGGTAATTAATACTAAACTTTGAACACATGGTGGGCCCACCAAATTGAAGGAGACTGCACGTCGAACTGACACAGGGCCTGGGATGCAACAAAATGCCTGCAATACACAAAAATCATGTCAAATAACATTCTAGCACCAAAATAAATAGAACAAGCACATGACAATGTCAAAAAGTCGACACTAATAATTACTCAAAACTCACCACAAGCATTTGAATTGTAGCAACAACGACAAGACTGACGCCCAAAAGAGCGATTTCCACCGGTAGAGCGTTGAGACCAACGCCGAGCCAGCCAACAATGCCGGCGATTTGAATAAGCGTCACTAATGCGATTGTAAAGACCACTCCTACTGGACGAAGAGAACATCCCAAAGAACAAAATAGAATGACTGATGTAACTGCTGCAGCACACCCCACAACCATTCCAGATTTCATCGGCAGATCTAAGTACTGTTCATAGAATCGGAAAGGAATTCCCCATGGGAAAACTGGTAGTCCCCTCCCTTCAAACATTTCACAGATTTGACGGATTTCTCGCACGAAAGCCAAAATCTGCGACTCTGCACAAACAAAACAAAGCATTCCATCAAAACCTCCTCTTAAATTGTCATCATCCAACATCCAACCAAGTCAATGCATGCATCAAGGAAAAACTTGAATAATATTTACCTTGGTCCTGTTCAGTCTGATCATCCCTGACGGTTCTTAGTAGGTATGAAATCTCAGCATATTTAATAGGAGCGGATTTAGGTATTTTCAAGTCCTTATCTTCAGGGCTGTGCACCCAATTACGAGGCTCTGGCTTAAGATTAGCTGCAGTGGAGCCATAAGCTAATGGATCGTTCCACGCCCAAGCTGTTAAGTAGACGTAAAAGGCTCTGGCGTTGACAACTCCCTCCCCGTCTACAAGTCTATTCCCTGGTAACTGCAAATCAATCAATCACGTTAACGACTGTTCCTGAAATACTCGCCGTCCTTTCCTAACTTCTCTCAGGTCAGCATCTCC
The DNA here is from genome assembly GCA_019776505.1 of Tomocerus nigrus. Lineage (NCBI taxonomy): Eukaryota > Metazoa > Arthropoda > Collembola > Entomobryomorpha > Tomoceridae > Tomocerus > Tomocerus nigrus. Next base: position 9,927 of record JABASI010000894.1, read on the forward strand.
CTCAATTCTACTAATAATTTATAATATTAAATATATTTCATGTTTACCTGAGTGATGTCCACTGGATGGTCAACGTGTCCCGTTTGAACAGCCAACTTCCATGCCAGAATCCCATCCGCACTCGCATTGTCATTCCATCCTTCTTTATGAAGTTTGCCCTCTTTCCATTCCTTGTCGAATTCCGCTTGCAAACGTACTAGCCAAGATCTAAATACGGATAACCACATTGGTGGCACTCCTCCATTGTCATCTCGTATGACCCAAGGAAGACCACTCATTGTGTCATGGAATCGATGCAACAACCTATAGAACAAAACATATCAATAAAATTTTACAATTACACTATCTCTGTACAATCTTTCCGTTTTAGTGCACCTAAAGCCACTTTACTACAAGATAGCACTGTGCTGATAGTAATAATAGTACCTAAAAGTCAAATATAGTAAATAGAAAGGCAGTAGCTTAGCTATATAGGAAATCATTGTTGACACAATGATAATAATATTCTAGAAATGACATAAAATAAGATAACTTGACATACTTTTGATTGTTGGGATAGTCGAAATTGGCTTTCGTTACAGCTCGCATGTGGTAAACGGGAAATAATTTCCCCTGTGCTGTGAGGAACTGATATTCTGATGAGTTGGAAGGCACCACATCCGTAATAGGTAGGCCCAGCCGCAGTCTTATCATTCCCAAACCAGACACAATAATCCACGCCAGGTACACCACTCCAACCACACCCTGCACAATTAAATCCAAAAGTCCACATTAAGCAATAACATCATACAACTCCACATAACTCTCAAGTAAGAAAGCATTGAAATCCCAAAATTGACCCAACCAACTGCACTATCGTAAAGTAAACCAAACCAGAACACTTCAATAAAATAATTCACCGTTACTATTATGCTACAATTCCTAATAATGAAGAATATCCCGTCTATCTAGTCTAACAATAAACACTGTTCACTGTATAGAAGATGTTTATATGCATATAAAATATAAATTGTAAACATTTTATCTTACAATAATCAGGCCTTCAAGAGAAATCAACAGAGACGTAAGGACGTAGAGACGTAACTCCACTCAAACAGACACATTCTTTCTCATAATATAAATATAACTAGATCCTTCTTATAATATTATGCTTATTACTTTTGGAGTGTTTAGAAGACTAGAACATTGTTGGTTGACTAAGGTTAGAGAAGAGGCTGACAGAATGACTGAATTGTCAGGAGTTTCAGATTGTGAAGATGTGAAGAACGTGGACACACACAAAACAGAGTTCGATAATAAAAGTCTTGTGACTGAGTCTTAAGACATCCATATCCCACAATGCCTATAGTATTATAACTCGCCTCTCTTAAAAGTCAGGGAAGGGCTTTATTGCATTAAGCACAAGAGCTGACTTTACTTTATAGTTGCTCATTTTGTTGTTGAAAATGAATTGTGTGTAGTATTACTGTAATGTAAGGAGCCACCTTAGCTTTCAGCTCAAAATTAAGACATTCAGGGTCAAACAAGGCAATAAAACGATCCTATCCTTCGTAGAAAAATGACAGCTTTACGATTCAACATTGAAAGTTATTTCTCCCAATTTATTACTCAGTTAAGTTGAAACTTGGACTTATCTTCCCTAATTGTCTAGGCGGCTATTCAATTACATTGCCATACTAAACTTGGAAAACTAACAAGCAAGGCGGCAAAACATGGCACATTATTGGACTCACTCTCAAAATTTCTTTCCTTCCTTCCTTCCATACTAACTAATTCCCAATCCTATTATGTCGAAAATTGTAAAAATTTATATTACGTTATGTTATTATCATCCTCATGTTCATGTTAGAAAAGAATTTCAACAAATCTCAAATAGTCAACAGAAATGAAATCAACTTGCTCACCTTAAACCATTTCCAATCAATTATGCAGTTATAGTACTCAATCCAATTCTTTGAAACTTCTTCGTGCCCATCATCACAATCCCCACCAGTCTCGACATCCCCACCTTTCGAACTATTCTTCCCTTTATCATCGCAAATGAACACAACACTATCTCGCCCGTCGTTATTACCGTTCTTGTTGCTGTAATTCACACTGTTCGTGTTATTGCTCTTGTTCAGATTCACATTATTGTTCTTGACGGCAGGACCGAATTTATTTGCAGAACGGTTACTTGAACGATTGTTATTCGATGATAAGAAAGGAACTGATTGAGCACAAGCTCCAGGAGCACATCCAGTGTTATTCACCACGTTCCCCCCACCACAAGCAGTACTCACTTTCCGTTTTTTCAAAACTATTTGACATAGAGCCGGGAAAACAATAAGGAGACCGAAAGAACTCACAATTATTAGCATTGAGCCCTGTTAAAAATATCAAAAACATCATTACAATCATCTAATTACATTTTATCATCCATTTTTTCAGTATTCTTCTTTCATTTTTACCTGCAACGCAATTGACCTCACTGCCGGTATATTAAAAAGCGCTCCTGCCCCAATGAAAACAGCAGCGACAATAATTCCCAATAAAAGAGAGAATCCATGACGTTTCAACGTTGACCTTGCATCGCAGCCAGAATTCAATTGAGAATGGAGCAATATGAAGAACACTTGGGACACGAGTGACATTGTCAAGTATGGCATCACTTGCACTATTCAAAAACATTCAATATATCCAGTCATTACAGCTTCAATTCTTAGTATTCATCAGTTACATCACACATTACATACACATACATTATAACCATCTCTTCACATCATGTCAGAATTGTTATTATTTTCAAATGTCTATAATTTACTACATCCTACCCTAATTTCTAGTCATAAAACTCCCATTCATTCATGTAAATGCAAAACATCGACCCAATGAGAAATTGTAAAACTCCGTCAATAATACCAACCTATGTTTATAATGTACCTGAAGAAGAAACTAAAGATTTTACATTCATACTTAGTCATACATATCGATACAAAAATTTCTCAGTACATAGATAAGTACATCTGACACACACAACTCTTTAAAACTAGTCCTTTAGTAGTTCAGAGCTTTAATATGCATCAATGTATCTGTTCTGTCTAAAGATTTTCTGGACATTGCATCTTGTAGGTCTTTCTTACGAGAGGTAGGTATTTTAGGAGCGGTATTCCGTTCTGTTATCTAATTCTGAAGCAAATCACGCTGTCCTATCTTATCTGAAGAATAAATCTCTATTTACAACCGCACATTAAATTAGCACCCTCCCTACGGAGCTACAAAAAAACTGCAAAATTCTTACATATACCTACATCCGATCATATCGGATTANAAACTAATCTTTAGTTATTGCACATTGAATAGGGAGCAGATATATTAGACGAGAGAGAGAGCATGCAATACATCAAGGTATAAAAGTAGGGATTAAGTTACTTTAAAAATGTGTTTGCTGCAATAATGCAACGCAATGTAGCCTGGTGCTTGCCTTATCCTTAGAGTGTACATAATAATTCCATACAAAACTAAATTACACAATACAAACATCTACACGCTTACAACTGCATAACTCTGTGTACATATTATTATAGGTACCTATATAGAAAAGATAGAGAAGAGAAGAAAAGGGAGAGAGAGAGAGAGAGGTACAATACATCTGTAGAAAATAAAAGAGCCCAACTCAGGTAACGTATAAAAGTAAGCGAGCAGAAGAGATAAAGCAAAGCCAAGGTAGTTGGTGTTGGTAGGTGGGTACATGAAAAAGTTGACCACATACGTAAAAACAACAAATGAGAGAGAAAAGCCGGTTTCCTTTTCCTTCGTTCGTTGGTTCTTGGCTTGGTTTGGCTAATAACTAAATGTCTCTATTCGTAGTAACCCATTATGAATCTTTAGAGACTACTTTGTATTGTTTAGCCTTTGGTGGCCTAGCCGCGCCGGAACAACCAAACGCAACACAACAACTCATTGTGAAACAACTTGGTTGTGAAAAGATGCGTATCTTCCTCCTCTCTCTCTCTCTACATTTTCACTATTAATATCTCTATACACATAGCATGATCATCATAACTATAACATAACACACATAATATTATTTTAACAGCAAAAGAATGTCAGTATGTTTGGCTGTAGGTAGGTTGTTGTAGGTTTGGTAATGGTACCTAAACTAAAACCCAGGCTAAATCTGTTGTTTGTGTTATGCAACACAATTACATTCTCATATGCTTGTAATTTCCTCACACACACACACATAGAGTTAACAATGTGATACATAGTTTTCTAAAGAAGAAATGAAGAAGAAGAATAAGACAATGAGGATTTGAGGGATAAGGAGGGAACGGCAAGAGAGAAATATTCTCAATTAAACGCAACTGTTTGCAACATTGGAAACAATGAAGCTATAACAATAACAATAATGACAATAATGAGGATGAGGAATAACAAACTAATGCTTAATTACCAGAGGCCACATTAAATGTGATTGCTGTAATCATAGAGAGTCCAGCAGCAGCTCCGCATCCAGCAGCAGAACCCAACAGAGCTATCAAAGCTCCTCCAACTACCAAACCAAGACGTACTCTCCAATTGGCCATGTCACCACTGAGAACGATGCCCACAAAGGATGCCGCGATGATTACACCTGGAAAATTAACAACCCCGTAAATATTTAGTACTTTTCCTCTTAACAGGTATTACCTACTGCAACGCTACATCATTACACTTAACATATATATACACACACAGTTTAAGAGACTCTAGAAAATTCCTAGACTTTTATTAATGTAGATTTAGTCACTAAAGGAATTTTGCTTCTCTCATTCTAAACGTTCATTTACCACACACACACATTATCGTATAGTATTAGCCATCATAGGTATATTTGGTTTCCTGTGAGCAGTGTCCTGTTTTGCGACGTGTTTTTACGATATGTTTGCATTTTATTCATGTAAAATTACCGTCTTGAATACTAAAGTCATAATGTCAGAACCTTTGTTTCTCTTGACATACCTACATTTCAGAAAGCTAAATATCCTGTTTTCCACGTCGCAATTTATCAAAGAAATTCTTTTCCAACGCTAAAATCCTTTGGCGAAAATTGCGATGATAATAATGATATAATATTATGTAGATTTGTTCATGCATAAACATTTCCTATTATACTCATATACATTCCAAAGACATTAGAAATGGGATGTGCTGCTGAGATCTACGAGATCTTCTTCTTCGTTTGTTTAATCTAGCGACGACATAGATATCACATCAAGAACTTATTTCAAAGATACATATCAGCTAAATATACTAATGATTTCATATCAAATTCTTTTAGAATGAAATATTAAGACGCTAGCCCAGCAACCCTATGTAATTGATATGCTAAAGGCTGTAAATGAGAATCTGGATGCAAAATTGTTGAAATGCGGTAAATCACGCTTTGCTGGCTATGCATTAGCCATTTAATCATAAGAGTACCTACCTGACTTGATTACCTAAAAACTATCTATCTATCATAAAGCTAGCGTAATATATCTTAGTTTTGAAAGGAAAGGAAAACAATTACTATTTCTTATTTCTTTGTGCAAGAAATTCATCATATTGCATCTCATCTAGAATTATCATGTCACAAATAAGAAGCTTATAAATAATACAAAGTATACTGTGACTTGGTAACTGTGATCTAATGTCTGATTGGAGTGAGGCGTTAGAAGTTAGGAGGCAACAGGTATAGAAGATAAGGAAACTGGAATTATAATCGAAAGTAGAAATGCTCTTCCATACGTACCAATGACACGTGCTCCGCCCCAAGCCCAAGAGAACTGGGAGGCACTCTCGACGACAGAGTCCAAACCGGCCGGGGTGAAAGAGTAGAAATTGAATTGGTCACTCCGCTCCTCATCCATCGTCAAATGAGACACTTCAGCCGCAAATCGAGTTTGCCAAGCTGTAAGCACAGCCTGAGCTTTGCTTTCGGTCCACTCGACATGATGCAGGCGCCAAGTCTCTCGGAAGAACTCGAATAATTCTGAGGAGGACATCAGTTGCACCGTTGACATAAGACCACCCGCCCTGCACACCCAACCATCAACCATTAGACCAATGATTAACATCTAATACTTATTAGCCAACTACTAAAGAACAAAAATATACATTATCACATCACATATCACATTTCCTTATAAGTCCAGTCGTGCACTCCTATTATACATGATTACCAACATTAGTTATATGTACGCATAATATGTATTAAGATATTACTCTTTCTACTACCTACATATCCTCACTCACATAGCTACGGCTACAACATCAAAGGAATGCGGCAAAAAATTATAAAGGAATTTTACACAGAATAAAGGACTCCTTTTCTTTTATAACTATATTATTTCTCTCTCAATGAATCTATCTAGAGTAGAGTAGAGTGAGTAGTCATCTTGTTCTCTAAGAATTTTAATCGGTACTTTAACCCTTTTGTTCTATCTCCTGTCTCTCGCCTTTCTTCTCGTCCTTTCCTTTTATAATAATAACTAAAACCTCTGCTGGGCAATTATAGCATGTCTCCGAAACTTATCTTAATCTGTCCACTCCCTAAAAATGTCAATATACAAGACTCAGTGCTTTTCTATAAATACTTCACACCTAGATTTAATGACTATGATTTCTGGAATAGATATTCAAAAATCTCATGTCAATTTCTCTCATGCTACATACACGTTTATAAATATTTCATATAAGTGTTAGAACTTACTTGACAACATGACCAGATTTGTTTTGGACTGTGCCACCAATGATCAGATCAGGAGCCCAATGCATAAATCTTGGAGCAAATCCATAGCATCCTTGAGCAAGAATTGAAGCAACATCTGGTGGCATATGAGAACCCTTATTAGGAGCCTGCAGAGGACATTCGGGATCCTGAGGATCTAAACAAGGCTTCTCTTGATATCCGCTTCCAATTCCAGCTCGTTTCATAAATCCTTCTAATATTTCGAATGGGAAACCAACTCCACCGCCACCGCTATGAGCAAGTCCAACGAGTCGAGCTCTTGCTAGCAATTCTTGAGGATTCAGATTTGTCCATTTAAGAGGCGGTCCGCGGAAATTCGCCAAATTAGGGATTTGTATAGGAAAACTTGGACCTAACAATTTGGCTCCTTCCCAAGAAACAATCTAACGGAGTGATTATTACACATGGGAAGATCTTTTCGAATATTTGGTCGATCATTTGCACATCAAAGTTCGGGATATTCGCCGAATAGCATAAATCCGTTAGGCTCCATGTTCTATTTCAAAAAATCAAAAATTAGTAGAGCATATTTCACACAGAGTATCCTTGTAATCATTTCAACATATAAAACTATTTAATGTAGGTTGCAAAACTTACATATCGTAAAGATCTACCGTGACAGCTAACGCTTTTTGCAAAACTTGAAGATGTTCCAATAACGCTTTCGAATGCAAAATAGATGAGTGTGCATCTTTCTTTGGTGTTTGTATTAACATTTCATTAGTGTCTGTTGTGAGACCAGACACCTTAGAAACATACGTTAGCTCTGTGAGTAGCCGGCCTGAGTCTGCAATTACAAAAATCCTCATTTATAGCTCAACTTTACAAACAAACCTTACAAAAATGCATTTTTTACGTTCACAAGTTCAACAGCTATAGTTTAAAGGATGCAAGAAAATGGCGCATAAGAAAAAGAGAATAGAGCATTAAGATTGCAGTTCCTGTTGCAGGTACCAAAAATATCTGTAATAAAGTCAACAATTTTTAACACCTGTCTGGTTTGGTGTATATTTCTTGTTGACGTGAGACGTTCATCAAGCAAGAAGCGAGGCAAAGAGTCTCTAATCATACAAACCATTACTCAAATAATTCCTTTGAAACACGACAGGTAAGGCGAAAAGGCCCTCATGTAACCAAAAGCAAAAGACGCAGGAGAAATAATAACAGAAGAGCAATAGAGGGAAAAGCATTAAGTTAATTTAACCTGGTTGATTTGACTTTAGAAGGGTAGACAGCAGTAGACATCTAAATATAAGAAATGCAAGGTAAAGCGAACAAGTAGTGATTTGGAGTAGATTGGTGGATAGTTGACTACTCGCCATCAACGCTGTGAGGGATCCACTATGACATGACATGAAATCAGGCTAATTGACTCGTCTAGCTTTCAATGTCATCCAAATATGTCTCTATGTGCTCGGAATGGAGTGTTGAAGATGTCCGCAGACACTCGAGCTCACTTAACACATACCAAAATGGGAAAGGATGACGATAAGCGAAAACAGAACAAAATAACATGAAATTCAGAAATAAGGGAGGGTGGACGTGGATGTGAATATCATGGAAAAGGATATTTTCATGCGAGTATACCAGCATAGAACACAAACTACATTATTTTATAGACAAAGAGACAAACATTCTATTACATACTTCAACCGACATAACATCAGAAAGAGACAGACAAGAAGACGAAATACGATGGACAGCTCAAAAGTTAACAAAATGAGATGCGGACATGGGCATGTGAATGTGACAAGAATAGTAAGAGAAAATCAACCCTCCTTGCGGATGTGCAAGAGAAATGAAGCAAAATGGAATGGAATTGTATTCTACGACGAAGAAACAGGGAATTACTCACTTGGCGTCCATAAAGAGTCCAGGGTGGTGTCCAACCGCACATTATTAATGCCGATACAGAGCATAGCCATTGAGGCGATGCCGAGGAAGATAAGAATTCCTCCACGTCGTCCTGCCCATTTACCCACATGACCAAGTCGTCTTTGTGTGACACCCCGAACAAATAAAGCCACGGTGCTTCCTCGGGCTTTACCCTAAATAGACAACAAAGTCAATCAATCAATTAGTCACTTTTCAATAAATCAAATTGATGAAACGGTCAGATAAGTATCATGGCTATTGCCAACTATTCGACCTTTACTTTACGCTTTTGTCAACCCTTCTTATTACTTACTTAACCAGTAAGAAGTGAAAATATATAAATTATAGGGATTCTTCTTCATATCAGATTAGATTCAGTCTACTTTCAGATATTTTACTTAATTTTACCCTTATTATATTATACAACCACTAAAACGCTAAACTTATTGTACTTGTCCTTAATGGGGTCTCTACCTTTCCAGTTTACTACTTCGCAAGAAAATTTATAGACAATTGACAGCTGAAGTTGTGCTGGATCGTAGAAAACAAGTATTTCGGCTAATAGAGATTTTATCTCAATATTTCTTCTATAGATAACACTAAGATATAAAAGTATGGATAGGCAGAGAAGAGAGACTGGCTGACTTGACCCTGATACCATTGTTTTCTGTGCCATGCTATTAAATATATGTGTTCCCAACATGAAGAACACGAAAGAGAGGAGCAAGATGTTGAGATTTTTAACAATTGAGTAATCTTTGATGGCCACATCGTGCAAAGATCTCATAAAGTTACGCAACCCACCATCAGCAATTTTCCCCCTAAAAGCAATTCATTATGACATGACCTTATAAATGGAGTCATTTAACAACTTTTATAGATACTTATTCATGATTGCAACTTTGTTAGTAAAAACCGAAAAGGGGGTACAAATACTTTGTATGTCCCACGGAAAATTTAACACATCAACTCAAAGGAAAAGTACTTAAGATATTTTTGGACTTTTCATTGCTAGAAAACAAAGTTGACAGCTTTAAGATGTAAAATGCAAGTGCCGGAAACAGAATGCCGACAGAAACTGCGCGTTTGATGCACTTTTCATGGGTTTCTTTTACAACAGTCAACAACGCGCCATTTGGTTGTTTACAGTTAGGCAGTATCAGTCATGAGGAGGACCATGAACGACTGTCGACTAGGCATGCTTTGACTTTGCTTGCCTTCTTTCCATCCATTTCTTTCAGATCAGAGACCTTCCCTTCCACCCAAAGCTGAAAACAGAAACAGGCCACAGAGAGACCAAATGTCTCTTCGACTCTAAAATTGTATCTGGTAGTAAATACAAGCGGTAAGCATCTGTCATGTCATGCTACAGAGGAAAGGACCAACGTAAAACAAAACCGAAATTTTTCGAAACAGATTCATGTTTGCCTTTACGCCACGCTAAGTCACATCATATCAATTTGACATGAAACACAATCTAAACGTGACAGCAGAATTTTATGCTCATCAATTGACTCTGACTCCAATCTATCTATACAGGGTTTTCTAAACGAATTCCATCTCTATTACCTAGCCAAATTATCGGCAACCAAATATGAATACCACAATAACGGAAAAGTTTTAAATATTTACAGGGAAAGATTATAAAAAATCCCTTTGCTCCACCAGATTTCAAAATCAATACATAGAATGACCTTTGAACACATTCAATAATATTGCCATTGTAAGTACTATTTCAGGATGCAGGACTAATTTCAGCTTTTGCGCAGAATCGTGCGATACATTTTCCCATTTTCGTTTCTTTAGAAGCTCTTCGAAAAAGAAATCAGTTCTATCGAAACAAGAACAAGGTTAGTTATTTAGGTAATAATTATCTGTATTAGTGTATTCTACTACATTTTACTGCTTCAGAAGATGTTCAAAGTTCAAACTAGATCATAAACTCGACGGAGTAAAGAACATTTTTGTACATTTGCAATTTCCATTACATGTAATATTCAAAACTCAATCTACAACATTCAGACTTCCGATACCAATGATACCATAATATCATGGACCTTTGCAGTTGCACTTAGGTAGTGCACATGCATAGGTGCTGTGTCGATATAATAATAGGTATTATTTATTTAGCGTTTCCTATTTACTTTTTTGTCGAATTTTTAACTTTTTTAAAGTCTACGACATCGTCTATAGCTAATAATATCCTGCAGCAGCAACGGAACATCAACTTAATACTTCACTCCCCCTCACCCACCTCAACGTAAAAGCAGAGTTATGCAAATCGGCAGAATGCAATTTATTACCTAAATTCCCCTGCCTTTGTACATACATTTTATCGAAACTTTTGTTTTAATAATTCCTAGGAGAGTATTCTTCTTGAAAATTATTGTAGTACTCATTAATTAGGACTTCTGTCTTGGCCAGATAATTTAATGCAACGTAGATTTATGGACTTCTGGCTTCTGAGTTACTGTTTAATATTTTAGTACCTAACCCCAACCCCCATCCATACAGCCATAATCCATTCTCTATATTTGGTTTACCCTGTATTATAGCAAAGGTCAATCGATTAAAAATAATTTATTAAGTGTATCATGTAATCATGTTAATGTAAAGTACATAACGTATGCATGATTTTGGTACATTTATTCAGCTAAAAACTAATAACATACCGCCAACAGGGGCAGGGACAGGCAACTTATAAAATTGAGCAGGGTGCCTACATTTTTATAAGAAGTACTGCAGTACACTATCCTAAATATCCCAACATGGAAGGGAAGGAAGGTACTTACATTTATTTTTATGTCATAAAAAACGCTATTGGAATTTTTATATAATTTTAGGAAGCCATTAATTAAAGGAATTACTGCCTATCCTGTTTGATATAATTATGCATAGCACTTGGAGGGATTGAGTTATTTATTATTATCAAGTGAAGGCACCTTGTTGATGTACTTGTGGGCTAAGTGGGCGTCAGCCCAGGCAGGATAAGGCTCTGTATTCCGCTGTTTCATTAGATTTTGGAAGAAGCCCACGAAAGTAGTTATCTCTTTTTCGTAGAGTATTGTTGTAATCCTGTAATGTTGAATGTATTTGCTTGCACGGGAATCAACGATTTCGTAAACGAATAAAAACTGTAAATAATACTAGAAGGTATTTGACAATCAACACAATTCGAACTTCCAAATATCTGTAAAATTGTAATTACGATTCCTTGTCCGTTTCTTTATTCGTCCACGGGCCATAATGGCCACAAAACTTTTTTGGCTGCAAGCCAGAGCAAAGGATTTTGTAAACAAAATCCTTGAAGCCGGAATAATAGATAAAACTGATGTGCCCGGTAGATATGTGATGTAAATAAACTTCTACATGTTTCCAACTACATTTTTCTACACTGAAAAATGATTTTCATCATTGCCGAAGAATTAAAATTTCGAAAGAAACATACAAACTAACTAAACTTGTCACTTTCCCGTAGAAAAAATCACATAAACAAACAAGGAATTCACATATGGCAGAGACTTCGAATCTCCCGGCCGCTATTTCTTCATTCTCCTAGCTTGTCGTTGTCTCTTCTTTTCCTTCATAAATGGATTAATTGAGACAACTGCTTTTCCACTTTAGATTTTCAAGAGTCTTCGTATAATTATAATAAATGTAAGTTCACATTCCTTCTTGGATCCATTTTCCAAGATTTTCCAGCGACTCTCCCTCGGAAACTTCTTTCAAAATGTAGGTTTGGAGAAGTAGTTGGTTTGAAAGCTCTTTCGAGGATTGTTGGATAATGATGTTGAATGAAGGTAATATTATGATTATAACAGCAATGTTGTAATCTAAGTAGTACTGTTGAGGAAAAATTATGATCCTGGATAAAGTGGACTCAGACTCTGATTAGGATCAGTTTGAATGCTCAAGTTGAACTCATATAGAGGGAAGAAGAGAGTTTATTTAGTTGACTTGGGCTTGCACTGCACAAGAACGCAAGTAAAATAAGACATAAACTGAGCTGAAGAATACGAAGACTGTTTCGTTGTACACACAAGTGGAGTCGAAAGTGGAAGACGCCGAGAGTAGAAGAGCACTCCTCAATTGACTACAACTACAACAACTCTGTCTGAGGAGTAATACCGTACTTGTTCTTCACGATATACAACTACAACAGACAGACACATCGAAGAAAAGCAAGATTTAAGGTTTTCTTACAGAACAGCATACTATGATGGCCTAGCTAGAAGAGAGCTCTCTGCCTGGGATGATGGCATAGCATGGCATGGCACTCACTCCAGCAGCTTCAGTTCGTCCAGCTGCGGTTATTATTATTATTATTATTACGGCCTTCCTTTTTGCCTTTTTTCTGCTCCTTTCCTTTCTTCTGCCTTGTCTTGACTTCACTTTGCCTTTTATAATATCTTCATTTCATCCCTGTATGCAGGTCGTCCACTACAACTACCACCGGCCACGGCCACCAACAGCAGAAATAACTCCATCACAAAACATCAACAAAACAACCTTAGAGGAATTCAATTGAAAAGTGATCTCGTAAGAAATTCTCTGGATCAGGTCCATGATAAGACTTTACTATATATCCCCACAAGTGGCTAAGGCCAACAAGCGTCTTCAGTTTCATTCAGCACGTCAACAAAACAACACACCGGGACTCTTATCATTCCCACCAGAGCTACTACAGAGAATCTTATATTTTCCTAAAACTTTCCTTTCAAAACCTTCTCAAAATGAACACACGATACATCCGCTTTTACAGTTTGATTCATATGCCTTGTGTGTGGACTCGACACTAGCTTTCATGTAAACCTCTCACATCAGATAAATTACTTTTCTTCCCAATAATTCACAGCAGAGTCAGCTCCTTCGCCTTCCTCTTCCAATTTCCAATTTACAGGTAACTACAAACTAAATATTATACAACCATACACTAACTGAAAATCTTTGAGTGGGTAGAGCGCCGAGTGGGTACCTACTTTTAAACACGACAATGCCAATGCAATGCGGTAAGTACAGGTACAGCTACTAAATACTTCTGAAAAATGTGTAGCATGACGTAACGGAAAAATAGCAATTTTTCAGAATTCTTTAGCTTCGAATGGGAGCTACACGCTATTTAATATCACAGACTGTTGCTACCAGAAAATCGTGACTCTACTCTGACAGCTAAACTTCTTTCACATCCGGATCGAAATGCCAAATGCACAATAATGCTTTACTTAGTGTCAGTTGACAATAGTAGAGAACTGCACTCGTATGCTTTTCACTATCTAACACATTCATAGAGACTCCAACTCTCCAAAAATATAAAGCTTACTGAATTAAATGAATACTACCCACATGAACTTATTTCAAGTAAGTAAAGGATATAGTTTCCTTCGTGAATCCATTCTTCTATAAAATAGTGCACATAAAGTAAGTAGGTGGTTATGCAGTGCGTACGCTATGGTATGTTAAATGATTGTAGCCACGCATATTGCATTGGGTTAGCTATTTAGCTATACAGATATATATTCCTTCCCTGCTTCGCATGCATGCTTCGTCTTATATCTGTAATAAAGTTATGGCAAACTGCTCAAAGCCATACATACATACACGTTTCTATTGAATGGTAGTAGTTAGTAGTAATCTTGGCTCTATGCTCATTCCAAAGTGCGTAAGGCACGATAAAACAAGGTAACCCTTGCATTATTACAAAAACTATACCATTGTAATCACATGCAATGGTATAGCAGAGCCAGTTAGCTATGTTGAGAATAAATCTACTAGCTATACTAGCAACTATGAATACATAGAGAGAAGAAGTGCTTAAATACATGCAATGCTTACAGGACACAATAGAGGAGAACCGAGCAAGAAGCCAAAGCAAAGGAAAGAAGTAGGTAGATTCTGTCTGACTGAATTGTAGAAGTTGTATTGAGATGTCAAATGTAGAATGCTGAATGGAATGAAGGGAGGCTGAGCCCTCCTCCTATTCTAAACCTCTATAATAATGTTTCTTATAAGAGAAAAACAAGATCCTGATCCTATAGGTACTTACTTAGTTAAACTACCTAAAGCCAAACTAACTTAAATACCGATGCAATATTCAATGTATCTAATGGCTCACTTGCAACATACCTCTATACATCGCCCTCTCTCACTCCGAGCAATATTAACCAAACTACTAAACCAGATATAAATCCAAACCTCGCTCCTGCATAAACCAATCTTCTATTATGAATATAGGAAAGAGAGAGAGAGAGAGAGGACTAAGGAGGAGGCAGGTAAGTAGCCAGAGAGCTCTTATTTATTTTACTTTACCGACGATAGAATGAATCGACTGAACCTTTTTGTCTTATGCCTTTATATACATTTGTACTGTTGCCCATTTATCTCTCTACATTCAATAATATACATTTTTACAATATGCACAGTGGTAATATTATTGTCGCTTTATAACTTGGCAAGCTATTATGAACACGGATTTCCTTGTCTTTTCAATAATACACGAACGGATAAATAAAACTACTCTGGTGGCTCATAATAATTTTATAGCTCCTGAATTCTATATGCAAATTATAGATTCATGTAATTGAAGACTTCGTTTAAAAGCAAAGGCAAGAAAAGGAAATGATCAACCCCTTTAGTGATTTTTGTGCACATTTTCAACCTATGTGTGTCCACAATTGTTTTGATAATTTCAGGTTTACATGAGTGTATATGGAAATGGAATAAGCACGCACAATATGTATTAGTGTGTGTGTGTGTGTGTGTGTCAATGGAGTTGAGACCGGGAGAGGACCATTAATAATTCGGGTAAGTAGTAATTGCAGTAGTAGTAGGTGAAATTAGGGCCAGTGAAAGAAAACTCTTGCTAGTAGATAAAACAGGGAGTAGATGAACGTGGGCAGAAGAGAAAAATGGGTGGAAACTATAAGCCGAGTGAACATTAAAGGGGTTTAATTTCATAGAAACGCAACGTATACGCGTAGTCACTGCGTACGTACGTACACTTTACATTATTTACACATGTATACATAAAGAGTCGAATATGTAAACCATTCTGAGTATCGTCTCTTAATTCTCCTCCACCATCCATCCCTCTTCTTTTCTCTACTTGTCTGACAATGAAAGACACAACTCTATTCTCTACCTATCTATCTCCTAGATATACTATATAGAGCTCTGCATACCTAACCTACTATTTTGATTAAAGTTTACTACCAATAACCTACCTACTCTACTACTACTACTATCTGTCTAATAATATTCGTTCATGTTGAAACACAAGCCAAAATGTTACCGTATACTTTGTATACACACACACACTTGTTTTATAGCTTTAAACTGTGTTAAGATGGCTATGCTGAAAAAACTTAAGTAAATGCACTAAGTTTACAGAACCTACATAATATATAGTTGTTATTTTGTGTATACCTACTACACAAATAGGTACCTACTCAAATGTAGCCAATTACATGTATATGATGGCAGGGCTTTATAAAATCTTTATATGTGTATTACGTATGTAGCTATACACAAGAAGATTTAGTTACAGTAATAAATGGAAAAACAAAAGAGGTACCTCTGAGAAATATACATATATAATTTGACTTTTTATTGGATATAATATAGTAAACAACCGCTGTACGTTATTATTACATTTCATAAACTACACTACGTCTACGTGTGTTTCTTTTCACTCTTCTTCTCTATATAGTAGGACATAGTTTAAGTGTATCTTTTTTGAAAGCCTTAAACTTAGAGGAAAATGAAGGAAGGTAATAGTGCATAAAGGAAAAGGGCAGGGAAAGGAAGCCTAGGGACTGTTGTCTTGAATGGATGAATGTTAGTTTGGTTCTTCTACGGCTACATAATACTTTGATTATACATAGGAACGTATTTACGGTGGTGGATTGGATATGATCTTCTGTATTTGCTCTTGTGTTTCATTTGGGGGGAAGATGGTTAAGATCTCTCTGTCTGTCTGTCTAAGTAAGAAGAATATGTATACATCCATAAGATGAGTTGAAGAAGTACAAGCAGAGAGTGAGTGAGGCAAAGTGAAGACTTAAGAAAGGAGAAGGAAGGAAGCTGTGAAGCCAAAGAAGCGGACTTTAGTAGTTTGGAATTGGAAAAGCTTAACTAACTTATAAGAAGAGTGTGAGTGTTGGAAAATGTATGAAGGATAGGGGATTTGTTGTGCCCAGCGGCATGATGGGAATCTGAATCTAGGGTGGTATGGAATGAAGATGTTGAGAGAACGAAGAACGTGGCAGGAGGTCTAGTGGAGACCACCCAGGTTGATTGAGAATGCCCAAGATTACTTTTGTTATGTCTTTACTTCAATTTTCTTACAACTACACATACATACGTATAAACTATATGTACCTATGTAGCTTCTACCTACGTTACTTACTTAAGTTTACCTATGTTCACTTATGCAGCGATAAAAATGCAAAATACAATATCAGCCAAATCAAGACATCACAAGAAATGAGTTTTTTCCAAAAGAAATCCATGTAATCAGAAGGAAAGCAAAGTCAACGCAAACTATTAGGACGACAAGTATAGGTACACAATTCCTAGGATATGTTCCACTTATTCATAATAGATTCTACCTGTGTCACATCTAACTATTTCTACAATTACATGAGTAACTAATGCCAAAAAGATCTTTATGTACACAGAGTTGTATACGTTATAGAGTACTAGTAAATAACATCCTACCACATACACAGCATAACAACTTCAAAGTTGAAGAGAGACCTTAGACAAACATACAATACATAGATAGACACATTTCTCTCTAGTATTTACTTACACACACGCATAGGCAAACTGCACTCTATACAAACAACACTCACTCTATATAGCTTTATGTACACAATAAATACAACGTAACTAACAAAAGGATGCCATTCAGCTCAGAAGAACCAAAGCAAAACCACAAAGTCAAGATTACTTATGAAATAGATCGGCTCTTATATTATATTTACCTATATAAGTACTTACATCCTTATAGTATCATCCCATTTTTTATGTAGGTAACTCATATACTCCAAATTACAGATTTGTACATGCTATAGTACGATTTGCTTTTGATTTTTTAGCGTTTCCTTAATGACTGGCAGTCGACGAACCGTTTTAAGCCTTAGGAAATATATCGCTTTGGGAAGAGAGTCATTTTTATTCACAAAATATAATACTTTACTATAGTTCATTGAGGAGGATGGTGCATTAGAGCGTTTTACACACAGTGACATGACTATGACACTCGTCGATTATGGGAAGGCAAAGTATCATGAACTGGTTGACATTTAAGACACTTATCAACTTCAACTTATAATGCCAAGGAAGGGGGAGTGCGTCGAGAGAACCAATTTTTTAAAGACACAAATACTGAGAGCATTAGGACCACATAGGGACATGGTGATTATAGGATATTATCTCTATTAACAATCCGAAATAATTTCCAAGTGAAAATCGGAGTCAGAGCACTTGGTGCAGATAAGTACCTCATACAAATAACTGGAGCAGACTACAGGACTCTCTCTCTCTCCTCTCCCTGCATGGGAAGAGAAACAGACGCGACAGACGGTGACTTATCTCCTTTTATGTATTTTGTCACAGTGAATAGTAAATGTTGCCTATTTGTACACAAAGATATGGCTGGCTGACTGACTTGATTTAAGGTGAGATTTGTCACTTGAGGATTATCATCATTATACTAATGGCAGTCCCAGCTCTCGTCTCCTTCCCCAACGAAGACTACTAAAAAGGCTAATAAAGGCTAAGCACTTTTTTTCACTTTGACTCCATCGTCTAGTCGTCTAAACGAAAGTTAAACAGCTATCAAACATTGTCATTTATGTACGGTGCATATGAACGCAGATATTTCAGAGAACTTGACTGTGGGAACTACAGTTTGCCATTAGTATTGATCCATTACTCCCTACCTTCTTTTATAGGCCAATGTAAACACAATGGCTGTAAATTACAAACGAAGAATTATTGGCTACTAACTATCTATTTAAATAGGAAGAAAATAAATAATTATTTCACGACTTGTCTTAAGTTTGGAAGTATTCAGTTATAGCATGTTATAGTGTAGTATACGTTCGTTTTTGGTCTCCACATACTTACATCATAAGTAGACAAAATTGGACCTTATATTTATATTAAATAATTACCAAACATCCACAATATTCCTTACCTTAATTGTAATATTGCTGAAATCGAAAGATGGAACATAATATTTTAATTATTGACCTACAATTAATATCTTTGCAGAAAAATAAATACTATACTATTGGCTTCCTTCAATCTGCATTTAATACATGTCCAGAGAAATAAATATTACTTTAAAGAAAGTGGTTGGCTACAAGTTTTAAATAAATGTAATGTGAATTGAGAGTATTATAGGTAGGAAAAGAGGCTATCTAAATAGGTAAAAAGTAGCCGTGTGTGTCTGACCCGTTGCAAGTGGAAGTGATATGATAAAAATGTAAATATCTTCATCTTGACTTGACGTCAACATTGAAGATCATGTAAAGTTTAAAGTAAAGAGCTCTTATCTCCGTCTCTTGGATGTAGAGTGGCTGAGGTGAGATGAAAAAAGACGGACAGAATGAATGATTTGTTTTGTTTCGAGGTTGGTTGGTTGCATGGCTTCATATTCTGTGGTCCGTTCTGTAGTAGTCTGCTGTTAGTCGAAAGATGAGTTAAGTGAAGCCAAGCCAATCTAATCGTAAAGTTTTACATAAATACTTAGAGGCTACACGTTTCTAGCTTTTCTCTTGTGTATTGAGAGTTTGAGAGAGGAGACAGAAATTCAAGTGCATTCAAGAAGCTCATAGTCTGTAATGCATAGGGGAGCCGAGGAAGAGAGTATGTGAGACGTTTGTATAGTTTTGTAACAATAAGAAAGAGATAAAAACAAGAGAGAAGAAAAATGCCCCATACAGGTGCGAAAGAAGACATTACGTACTTGTGCATGATATAACACAATGAAGATACAATATGAAGTAATAAAGGTAAACTGCTCGCAAAAAACTAACTTATGGAATGGTGAGCGTAAAATCCTTTGACTCTGTGTCAGTCTATAGTAATGAGCATATGGGTAGAGAGAAATACTTTTCTCTCAAAAGCAAACCACACAAAAAGGAGTAGACACAGATCTAGTATAATAGAGGCATACATGGATAATATATCTTTGTGATGTGAAGGAAGACTAATTGTATGACGCGTCTGGACTGGAAACACAAAAGCAATAATAGATTCATAAAAGATTCCTCTGACAAGCAACAAAACAACAATAGAATGCGCTAACGTTAATATAATGTTGGATGGAAAACAAAGCACCTTAAAATCTCTTGCCGAATGCAATACATTATACATAAGTAGGTATCTATGCAGAGGGAGATAATGAAGACATCACTCGAATTGCATTTTTGCTATAAGAAACACTACATACACACTTGTCCGTTTGATTTGCAAAGAAACACTAGAGATAGACACAAGAGAGTCCTCTCATCACATCAATTCTACTCTCTCTCTCTCTTGTTTCTTCGGATGAGTCAAACTGCTTTTTCAATGTGAGTCAATCCAATCAAGCCATCTGCTGAATCAACATTGATTTTTCTATATACATCTAAACACTTCACACTTACAAACATTTACAGGTAGGTAGACAGAGATTTTCTGAAGAAGCACCTTTTGCAATTTTCTACCTGCGCATATACATACATAAATACAAATAAATACATACATATAGGAATGGCTATATACCTACACATATTTAAATTAGTTTTGTCAACGATGATGATGATACTTATGCTATAAAATAGAGATTTTATGTCTTTTTTCATGGAAGGAGCGAGAGGAGCCGTAAAAATTGTAGATTAAACGAGCCTTACCTGTAAGGTGATGTTTGATCGTAATTAAACGATCCACCTGAGTCGAAGGAGATCACTGACGATGGTATACTCATGTAGTCTGCAGCCACAGGCCTGGTAGAGGGCGTCATGTTGAAAGAATTCTACTAAAAATTAAATCTATCCTAAGCATGCCAGCCCTACTGTTCAT
>JABASI010000895.1:0-30624 GCA_019776505.1 Tomocerus nigrus
AGAAGACGAGCTACATAGTTTGTGGATCCTGGTGAGTGCACGACCATATCTACACCATTACTTTCTGTCAAACTATTCAGATTTTAGATACAGGTACAGTTGCACTAACCAATACACACACACACAAACCATCAACTATGAACATTTATAAATGTTACCGGTAACTATTGCGCAGAGCATTCTTACTTGTTCGTAGTTAGTACACATTTTAATCAATATTAAAAATATTTTATGCATTTTAAACATTTGTAACATTAGCTATATGAATGGAAGTAGCATGCATCTGAATTAACGTACTGGCAATATTTATTTATTCGTCAAAAATATTTCTGGATGCAATCATCCAAATTATTAATTATACTTAAATTATTCCTAATCTATAATCTTTGTATATTTCTTGTATTTCTTTACAGTAATGTTACACAGTTATACTCAGAGTGAGTACAGGTATTTTATAAAAATGACCCGTCCACTGAAATCCTTCAACGTGAAAACTACGTAAACTTAAGGAAGATCGTCGTAGCGAAGACACTAGCTCCAGGATGTACAATGGATGACAAGAGACATGATATAAAAGGATGAGCATTAGTTTAAGGTGCGTTCCCTCATTCATATTGTCACACCACGACGGAGCTAGAGTGGAAAATCAATGTATGATTTGGCATGTGCCTGGCCACGTATTTCATATCAAGTCTGTCTATGACAAGTCTGTGATAAATATTAAAAGAAGCTATGATAAAAAGCTGTATACGCTAGAAGTGATAGTTTAATATTTTATGCGTATTGTAGTATATACAGAGAAGAATATGAGATGCGACATTATGTAATGTAGGTATATGTATTTTTATATGAGGTTGTAAAACGGTGGTAGGGTGACTGTAACCAAGTGGTTCTGTTGGTCGTTGGTGGTGGTGGAGTTGTAGTATAAGATGACATGCGGCATACGCTTCCCGTCGCAATTAATCTCTCATGGAAAAATCTTCATCTCAGATTTTTTAATGTCTTCTTCTTTTCAACTAGCGTGCGTGCACTCTCGTCGAAACATTTAGAGTAAAGGTAGACTAAATACACAGATACCCACGCAACGCCCTAACGCTAACCTTTTTTTCAAGCATATAAAAAAGCCTAGTCGTGTCTCAAAACCTTAGACACTGGGACAGAACCCAAGAAACTCGTATCCACCGTATAGAGATAGATAAAAATGTCAAAATAAAAAAGGTTCCTTTAAATAACTATAGTCTACAGTGGCATTTATCATCCAATTAAGTCATTCTCACCTGTTGGCTCATTAGGTAATGTAACGCCGAGTAAAAATACACATCTATTACTTTTCCACGAGGGAGAATGAAGATATGTAGACATAGTCGAGGCAATGAGTCATTTGAATTACCTCTCTACCTAACTGCACATAAAGTAAAGCTGCGAAAGTCACAAAAAAATCTGTGGGATGAGAATGCGTGGAGTTGGTTGTTGAAGGAAAAAGGAAGGGAGAGGAAGGAGCTAGGGCATGGGCAACTAGCATAATCATTAGAAATGAGGCTTGTGAGAGTAAATAGATACTTGTATATAGTATATATTATATATAAAATGAGAATGATATAATATGTGAGTAGTACATAGATCACTTATGAGCGTCTGGGATTATATAAAGTGTTTGATGTTGTTATGTAGTTAGCATTTATATGGATGAAGGTAGGCAGCTAAAATAAATGTATGTATAGAAGGGAAGAGTTGGTGGATACGGGATACTTTTCCTCAAACTCACTCACACGCCAAGACAAACTACATTACACTACTTTACAACATTCTAGACACATATTATGAGCTTAGCCTTTGGAAAAGAAGGGCCTTAGTTTACGTAGTTGTCTTTGGGAAGTGGCTGAGAGAGAGAGAGAGGGAAGAAGGAACTCGCAGTTTTCCTATAGACACATAGAGCCATAGCCGTCAACAATAAATATTTTTGCCTGGTTGGTGAATGGATCTTCAGAGGATACTCTCGTCTCATCGCATCTTCACTCAACCCATCCAGCCAACTCATAATGGTAACAACTTGCCGTCCGCATTGCTTTCAGTGTAATTCGACGGTGACTTTGCCAGCAATAGAATGGAGGAATGAAAGGAGCACTCTACTTTACAATGCCAACCAAGCTACGAGGCTAGCTAGGACTAGGACTCCCGTGAAATAAGGCAATGCAAAGTAAAATAACATAAAGCTCAACTGAACTGAGTGAGTGAGCTCGAGTCAAGCCTTCTCCATAATAAGAAGAGCTAAACCTTTGGAAACCAGCCCTTTTAACCAAACCAACCGACGAGGCAACCAACCGACTCTCTCCTCTAAATTTGCATAATTCATGCGAATTTCTCAAATTCCGGAAATATTTGTGGCTTCTCTCTGGCTGTTATTTCCCGTGCTCGACCGACTGTTCGTGGCTACATTCGACTATGGCTACCTACTGCTATACAAAAATCATCTTACCTATCTCTACACAGACAGATACATACAATCCCTTATTCCTCTACCCCACACCGTACAAAGCTCCTTATACACAATTATTCGCCTTTGTTTCCTGTACTCTCCATCTACTTTGCATATTCAATGAGGAGCTCCATAGATGCATTAATAGGGCACACACCGTACAAAGCTCCTTATACACAATTATTCGCCTTTGTTTCCTGTACTCTCCATCTACTTTGCATATTCAATGAGGAGCTCCATAGATGTATTAATAGGGCACATATTAAATACGTTCCCCAAGAAAAACCTAGATGCTAATATCGAACAATCGAAGCGAACATTTTATTTGTACTTTGTACTGATATTATCTACAAATTATTATTGCACAGAAACGTGCACATATTGTAACATACTCATCGGCATAATAGTAAATATACAATCTCATAAAAACCAATAGATTTACAAGTAGGTATTGCAATTATTATATAGAACTATATAGTATATTCTTAGTTTATAGATAGGTAGACAGAGAGAACGGCTCTTCAGCTCTAAAAAACTACAGCATTATTTTATATTATTATATTCGGCTGTGGTTTTCAATGTGTAACGTAAGCTGGGGGAAGTAGTAATAAGTATGAGGTAGTACTAAGTACTACATGTATAACTCGAAATATGCAATATAATATAAAATACTACAATCTTCTCATATCGCTTCCTACTGGAAATGTAGCATAACGAAGGGAAAGAGTATGCAGGATCATAGTATCCATCTCCGTAGGTGCATAAAACAAAACCTTTTTGAAAGGAAGAGTTGTAGTAGGAGTAAGTATGAGCTGAGGAGGAAGAAGAGAGACCATAACGGAATCCAATCCAAGTAAACTGAACTGAAGTGAAGCGAAGTGAAGTAAAATAGGAGCTATTTCATGAAAAGTCCTTGCTGTTAGGAACATTGTTACTGGGATTGGAAGTATACCCAACGGTGGGTTTTTAGTCTTCCTAATGTACAACATAACCATAACAAAGTCAGCAAAAACCTTCATTGCCATTAGATTAAAGCTTGCGACGAGGATAGTTTTGAAAAACTAAAAGAGAGCCATGCTGTCAGACGACCTTTCTTATGTCTACGAATTTTCTCTACCATAGCCAAACCTTCTCTCTCGCTCTCTCTCTTTCTACTTACGTAGGAAAACCAACAAGGGAAAGTAAACCGTTAGAAAGTTAGAATTAAGGGGAAGAGAGCCTGTGTTCACGTATTTCTATTAGTAAATATCGGAGTAACACCATAACATTCCATCTTGTCTTGTGCTTTCATTCAAGTCTTGTCATGCCACTAATCTGACCTATGTACTCTTTGGTCGGAGAAAGTAGTCAGTCGTCTACCTAGAAAAGAAGGTATTAAGCCTAGTCAGTAATAAGGCTAAGAAAGCCATTGGAAAGCAACGTCAACTCTAAACTATGTGCCCATATGTATTATAAACATTCTAGTATAGCGACGAAAACACATTTCCTCTATTTATATAGATGAAAATAGTTCCAACTTTCAAACCATGAACATTCTTCACAGTGAATAGGACAGTAGAGCATTGTAGAATTCACAAGGACAGAAAACCACCCCATATTTTCTTTTCTGTTCCTGAGAGCAAGACATACAAGTACTAATCGTAACTTTCACTTGATATATTGCTATATATAGTTTAAACTAAACCTTATAAAAATGAAATACATGTATGTATTATATTAAATATATATTTAATATATAGAAACATATAAGTAGATAGATATAAAAATCCTTTGTCCTGAAGATATACCTAAGTATATGATACAATAGTTAAATAATATTTAGCAAACTATGCATAATACATTGTACCTCATAGCTAAAGGTACTTACTACAGATAAAAGAAAACCGTGGAAAACAAAACAATGAAATGAAACAAAAGGCTAAAAAGTCGTGGATAGGGAAATAGGTAGCTACTCTCCTCTCTCTCTCTCTGTGTGCATAAGATCTATCTTTGTATATTGTAGTTTTTGGAGTTTGAGAAAAGCCAGGAGAAAGTAGCAGTTGTAAAAAGTGTAAGAAACTTTCACTAAGAAAATGAATCCGCCTACTTTCTTTCTCCGTGGGACAAACTTTAACTGTGAACTCAATTCTTCCAGTTAAAGACTATCCACACACAGAGCACTACTAGAAAACAGAACAAGAAAGTAACGAAAACTATTCGAGGACACGAAACAAAAGAAGACCGTCTGTTTTGGTATTAACTACTGACTACTTACTTGTTCTTTCTCCTTTAGCATTATAGCATGACCTGATATATATACAATACTACGTTATCTAATAGTATAGTAGAAAATGGGATCGTATGCTCTGATGGCACGGCCTTGCATTCATTCTCTTATTCTTTACTTAAGTTTAGTACATCATATCTTTTCATATCTTTACAATGAAACTCCACCACTCTTTCTCTGCAAGTAACTATCAGTAGAGAGAGAGACTGATACTAAATAGGGAAAAGTAGACACAGAGATAGTCACTGACTTTCTTGGCAAACAAAAGATATGAAAGAAATACTTGTTCATGTGCAATAACACAAAGCAAAGAGAGAGAGAGAAAGACAAAAGCATAAAATACTACGAGTTAAATTCTTTAGAGAGAAATAGTGAAATAGCCACACATAGTGCATGGCTACGGGTAACTACAAACTACTGCAAACAGCCTACTAAGGCATAAACTACATGAAGAAATGAAGAAAGAAAAATAAAATATGATGGGACACATAAAAACCAAAGGAAAGTGGGGAGCACACCAACGCCTTGACTCATTTGTCACTTCACACTCTTTCTCTCAAATCCACAACACCGTTACTTTCTTTACTTTCTCCCTACACATAGAATGCTTTCTATTAGTCATAGAAAGGAGGCAAAGTATATCTGTAGAACAAAGAAAAAAACATACTAGACACTTATACATGTCATCTGTATGAGTTCTAACAAAACAGAGAGTGAATAAAAGCATGAAACCCTTTATCTGTATTAGTATTCCAGTTATACACAGATGCATTTTTACTATTTCTGTCTAAAAAAGTCAAAACTGCTGCAGCCGAATGGCAAAGAGAGCAATCCCTTGTAATGTAATGCCCATGTAATATCCTATAATACCCGGCAATCGGCACCATGTCATTTCAAATGGTGGACAGTGCAACATCCTCCATTTAGCACCCACACGTATACTAAACATACACTAAAATATAATGTGTACTGTCTCTTATAGTTATAAATAGAGGAGAGTGAGAGAGATAAGGACACAGTCACTTAACCCACACTATTCCCATCAATTCTGCTTAAGGAAATATCTTCTCCGTTCACAGCGCATCTACACACACTAGCATTACATAAGAAAACTAGCTAAGAACATGGGAGAAAGGAAGGTCGCTCTATATAACGCGAATTATTAGTTATCACATGGTTATAGAAATCTTTGTATAGATATAGGCATTCAATATCAATTCGAAGAAAGAAATGGGATTTCCTCCTCGCAATAAAGAAGACAAGTTTAGTTGTGTAGGCTGAAGGTCCCCTGCCTACATTTAAGCACTTTCTAAATGATCTCGCACTTGAAACGGACAAACTACTCTCTAGCCACCTCTAGCTATCTTCTCCTCCTGTGTAAGGACTAAGAGACTAAAAGGAAAAACAGAGGCATAGAGTAGAAGGGATGTCGGATAAGGGATTTGTATAGAGAAAGCTAAACGAAGCTGAAGAGATAGTTAAGAGAGCATTGGCCAGAGTGAAATAGACAGGACAAAGGGAGTGAAAGGCTCGGAAAGGGAAGTCAACGACTATTAGTAACTAAACCAGCAGGTCACCTTCTAAGTCTTGACTTGCTTTCTCCACAGCTATTTTCCAGATATGTTGCTTGAAAGAGCCTTGTCAGACTCTCAACTGTCTAAGTCTGGTAAAAGTGAGGTGGCATGGCCCTGCCCTTCCTTTTCTTAGCAGTTTTAGCATGATAGGTGCATGCATGTGAGTTTCGGCTTTGTCCTCACCTAACATAATGCTACGTCCTTTTCTCCTCTATTCGATCCATTTCCAACAACATGGATATGTGTGCTAGTGGCTGAAACTAACTATGACCATCCTAGAACATAGAGTCTTTCTTACTTAGTTGAGTCTCTCTCTTTCTCTCTCTGCCTCTGGCACGATGTCTGTACTAGTAGCTTTTACACAGAACTACTAACCACGTACATATAGGTAGCCACTATTTCTTTCTTCCCCTTTTACTAGCTCTCACACATTCAGAAAGAGAGAGTGAGTTTCCCTCTTTCATTTCCCCCAGCACCGCATGCCATGCTACAAGATTTCATATTAGTTTAAACTCAGCCCAAAAGTTGCCTTCTTTGCTTTCTCTCTTCTTGTTTGGTCTCTTCTCTCTCTCTCTCTCTCTCTCTCTTTTCTATATTAGCTTTTATGTATACATAATAAGTTCTCAGAACTTTCCACCGCCCAGTTCCAAGTGAAACGAAAGGAAATCAAAGTCAGCTCAACTACTCACTCAGCTGACTCTGTATTTATGTGTATGAGCATAGAGAGCTCAGTTATTCGGGGCTTTAGCTAAAGAAAAACGGAATAAATGCGCTCGATACATTAAACATGAAAAATTCTATCGATCTTCCACCGACTACATTAGTTCTAATATTGAAAGAAGTTGAAAATCCACAGAAATAGAAGTGCATGAAACAAACTGGGTGGACTGCACACAAATGAACTCTACATTTCCTACCATTTTTATTAGCTGCTAAACCTGCCTTGTGAAATGTTGGGCAGTTCCACTTCCCACTTCACTCTTGCTTACTACAGTCTATATAGTTTTTCTGTAGAAAAACCGGAGTCAAGGCAAACTCTCGCATTTTTCATCATCATCATCATCACTTTCACAGAGAACATTTCCTCGTCATGCACTTTCCTTCTTAATACCCTCCAACATTACTTAACTATAGTAATCATCATCTATATACTAATAATCCGCCACACCGGGCAATAATATACTTCCTAATAACTCTCTAAAGCTTTTATACTAGGTACTCTCTAATGTATTTATACACGACCTTTTCAATCTATAAGACGGCAAAGGCAAAACAAAACCAATCTACCTATAGAAAGCTATTAATCTAAAAGTCCCCTCTTTCGTATTATCAAAACTTTGTCAGAAAGTCATGTATGAGTATTAGAACATTCTACAAATGAAATAATACGGGAAAATTCTATTGAACAGATGGAATGGTTGACGAACGTATCTACACAGAGACTGATTGAGAGAGTAGACAACATTATACATAAATATCTATATATCTATAGTACCTAAATATATATCTAGAACAAACAATAGTAGGAGAAGGGAAATGAAAAGTATGGAAAGGAACGGAAACTAAAGAGGGAAAGCAAACCACAGAATATTGGCATTGGTCGACTCCCAACCACCATTATTTTCTACACATTATTGATGTGATGCACTGCAGTAAATAGTGAGGCATGTCTCTCTCTGTATGTAATCTAAGGTAAAGGTAGAAATTCTCCTGGCAAAGATGGAATTTTCATTTACTCGATTAGTACACATCTACTTTCATCATCTAGCCATCGATTTCGTTCCATTCCCATCCAACAACGACGAAACTTCCACTCATCCATCTGTCTATCTATCTACTTCCTAAATATAAATCATTTATATATGATGAGATATTATATCACACTCTCACTCTAGTATATATATAGAGATAAAGTATACGCACAGTTACACAACAGATGTTCGTATAGTGAATGAAATGGAAATACTTTGGTGTTGAAAGTACATCAAATAAATATATCTTATATACGAGTGGAGGCAATCCCATTTATTTCGATATTAACAAGACATGGACAGTTCATCAAAGCATTCATTAGATTGCTAGCTATTTATATATAAATTAGGATATTTACCACAGCTATATTTATAGAATTTTGACTATTAGATGGGAAATATTACAGAGATACTGGTTTTCACTCATCTCATTTTCTCTTTTTCACTTTGATAGGATTCTTGCATGAAGAGAGATAGGAGTAGTAGTAGGTTCTATCGTCTATCTTGCATGCCTCTTCCTATTATTTACTTTATATTAGTATCATCACATCTTTTTCTCAGTGAAATTTTTTTATATTACTTTTGTCATCACAGAGTAGTATCAGCACCACCGTGCGATTTCCATCATCTCATCACACTCTATATATTGCATCAGAGAAGAGCTTAGGATATGTTTCAGACGTATTTAATATAGAATAGTTGTTCCTAAACGTCACAACAACACGAAAAGTATATCCACCCTAGAACTAAAATACTCTAGCTCTCTCTATCTCTCTCTCTCTCTCTTCCACACATATCACATCGTTCATTTATTTCGTCGAGGGAGTGAGCAGAGTGAGAGTGACTGTCGAAAACAGCTCGTTTGCTCGCCTTCCCTCTCTCTCTCTGTGAGCAACATCGACCGACAAGAAACGAAATGAAACTGCTCTCAAGACACGACTACGATACGACTATACGACCCGCCACCAACATAACTTCATATACTTTTATATCAGACATGCACAGGTTCGTATCATAGCGGAACAGAGCAGACCACTATCATCACCATCATCACCGCAAAATAAAACTAGGTAAACTCAAACCAAGTTTCAGCTCTCTCTCCCTCTCTTTCTCCTCAGAAAAAATTCCGAGCAACCTCTTTCTCTATTTTTCTTTCACATTTCACTTTAGAAGAATATCTTACAAGTAGCGGAGCATACATAGCTACCCATAATAATACAATTATAATCTATAGGACGCTAATAAGAATACGTGAGAGTGAATATTACTACATCTACTACACTCTACACCTAATGCAATCAATATACAGGATGACATCCAGAAACGAAACATATGACTTTCAGGATGTACATTACATTTTATCTTTTCAACCCTAACTGGCACAAAAAAGAAAGCTTTTTAATGTGCAGGAAAGGCGCGAAAAAACTTCTTTATTAAATTCGGGTGTCACATTCAAAATAATTGAAAATTTCCTAAAAAATTATTTAATTCTGTCCTTAATGAAGAATTCCTCAGAATTAATGAATTGCTACGAAAATATTAAATCTCCCATAAAATGACTGAAATTCGTGAAATCCGAGAAATTCATATGATAGATTTTTAGTGCGTCACCCTGTAGAAAGTACAATATGTTCCATCTAGTGACTACTCAGTATGCATGTACTTTATTAGGCTTTAGTATATCCTTGTAGTAAAAAAATGTATAGTGAATTTTGAGAGTAGGGAGGTGTAGAGAAGCCCTGCTTCCTTTCTTTAACAACACAAAGCGATATAATGATATGATATGATATTATAAATGGAAATGCTATGATGTCATGCCCTAGACTTTTTCGATTTTTTTCTGTAGTCCCGACGTACACTGAGTTACACATTAGAGAGAAAGAGAGTAAGTAGTACTTCTCGCTTTTACTCATTCAGTCAAGTCAGGTTAGCTTTTCCTCAAAGCAAACCCTTGTTACATTACAGGGCAGTCGATGGCTCCTAGCCTTTCTCTCTTTCTTACATCTTATACTATTATTGTACTCACGTAATAGTCATTCAGATATGTGTAGCTACACTACACTCACACTCTCTGTGTACACAGGCAAAAGAAACATTAAACTGCTACTTCGTCTCCAATATCTTTCTTTTTGACATTTCCTATTTCTCCTGCTCTCTCTCTCTCTCACTCTCACCGTATATACCTAACCATAATAAACAACAATGTAGTACTATGTAGTAATGCACTATACCATGTGTCTATGTAATAAGCAAGCAGTTATTATAATATCACAGTGTGGGTACTTTCACCGTTATAGCATTATTTGTACTTGTGCTATTCAGTGGCTCTCTGTAATGTTCTCTTGTAATGCTTAGGGTAGACAACACTATAAATATAAGATACAATTGGACGTATAATACAAACATTTAGTATTTTGATAGGTGTAAGTACAAGCATTAGAGCAATGTAACTAACATTAAGTGCGCTTGTTAGTATTTTACTTTCACACCTCGACTACAGAATAGAATTTTCCTCCGACTTTCACTCCTTCGCACTACTTCCTGGATTGGGTTCAAGTCCCACTCTCCCTCTTTCTTCCCTTCCGACGAATCGGAAGTACAAAGTGACTGAGTGTGAGACTTTTCTATATTCCTCCCTCTATTTTTCTTTTGCTCCTACGTGTTTATAACTAAAAACTCTGGTGTTACCACTAGGATATTAAAGAAAAATCTACGAGCACTCATAAATACTATAACTTTTTTTCTCTCCCTCCAATCTCAATGTAGCTAGGTAGCTAACATTATTACAATAGTCATATCCTTTTGTTAGAAATGTACTTACGTATTTTAGACTTATACAGAGAGAGAAGAAAAGCAACGTCAGACAACTGTTATGCTATTTTCTCCTACTTCACTTTCTCTTACATGGACTACTAATGCAAGTGCAGAGCTTAGCCAGAGCCAGACAAATTTCTTTTTAGCAATAGAGAATAGGAAGAAGTAACGGTATGTGTCTTCTCCTGTCTTCCTTTTGCTACGCTCTAACGTAGACTTCTTCTAAGCATAAGACAACTCTATAAAAGGAAGCCAAATGAAATGTAATAATG
The DNA here is from genome assembly GCA_019776505.1 of Tomocerus nigrus. Classification (NCBI taxonomy): domain Eukaryota; kingdom Metazoa; phylum Arthropoda; class Collembola; order Entomobryomorpha; family Tomoceridae; genus Tomocerus; species Tomocerus nigrus. The sequence goes on from JABASI010000895.1 coordinate 11,154, forward strand.
AGATCGATATATTATTACAAGAGAGTAAGCTGTTTAGCTCAGTCGGGACGGAAGCAGCGAAAAGAAGAAAAGAAAGTAGCTACCTATATACTAATATAAGATTTTACTACGTTAAATTTTGTTCTTACATTTGTTGCTATTACTTTATAGATACATACATACATGTTCATATAAAGTTATAGGACTGGAGTCCAGGAAGATATAGTCAACGACGATGAAGATGCAGCGATGCAGTCTTACTCCTATGAGATATTCAATGGTGAGCCGAAAAGTGAGCCCAGACAAACCAAACGCAAGATATTTCAATTGAACAGAACTAAAAGTTCGTCCTAGTCCTATCATAGCATATATCTTTACATACCTATAACATTTCTCTATATATTATATACTGGAATAGATTAGAGGATGTACTCATCCCAGACTAGTATTTCTAAGAGCAGACTAAAGTAAGATCCGATTCAATTGGATGCGAGCTGAAGCCAAATGTCGAATTTTTCCTTACGACTTCTCCACTTGGACGACTAAGCAAACTGAAGAAAGAGAATTGAACGAGAAGTGAAGTGAGGCGTATAGAAGAGAAAAGAAGAGATATATAGTGGATATAGGTAGACTATACAGATTCTTAGCTAAAAACATACATACAATAGATAACACTGCCCCCGGTTTATTTTCCAACTGATCTGATCGTCGTACTCGCACACATTGCTCTTGTTTGGTTTACTTTAGACAGAAAATGACTATAGATATATAATAGTGTTGTAGGTATATGAGCATTAAGTGGATATACTAGTGAAACTATTAAAGTGCATTATATACCACAAGAAGAGGACTGAAGTTAACTGATGATAGTAGTGTATAAGGATTTATATATATTTAGACTCAGTTCGTCACGAACTATCAGTTTGTTGAAGGGATATATGTAGGAGCAGTTTAGTAATAGCAGGAGCAGGCAGGAGTCGGAATGGCGATGTGGTGTGATCCTAGTTCGACAACGAAATCCACAACGGAATTGGAAGAGAGCGTCTAAGGCGTGACATGAAAGCTAACAAGCTTAAATGCTAGCCGGTGATAATTATTGTACTTTACTGTTCCGTGATAATTAATAGGTTATCGTCTCCTGCTCTTAAGTTCATCTCTCTGCCTGCCTTTCACTTTATATCATTAAAGTCTAGAGACGGAAGAGCGGCTACAGAAATCCGCCTCCTATGACAAATCTAACCTTATACAATAGAACTTCAATAGACAGACGCTAATATCTATTGACTATTGTGCAGAGTTTTAGTGCGCGGAGCGAACCAATCTTTAGAATAATGCATTAATCCATTCATCTCATCCGCAGTTTCACTTCTCCACGAATTATACGTGTGCAAATACAGAAAGTCAAAGTCAACTCAGGATAAATTGTATACTATTAAGTATACATATACAGGGTTTTCAAGATATAAATATCCTTGCCACTTTCATCATGACATTTCGTCTTTTCAAACCTAAATACCATACCAAAACCTTTTTCTTCGCATTTTTCAACATAGTAAACGTTCACATTACTTCCACCTATTAAATGTTGCATAAAAAGAAAGTGAAGTGACTATTAAGTATGTATATGCACACATACTGGGTTGCCCACAAATAAGCTCACTACTTTCACCATATAAATGACATTTTTTCATGCTTAAATAGCAAACTAAGATGTTAATCGCGCATTACCAGCGCGTTAAACTTTCATCTCACCTTCATTTATTATCTGTGTAAACGTAAAAAGCTTAATGTGAAGGACAAGGCTAGGAAAACATTTTTGTGCTTTATTTAGGTGTTCATATAGAGAATTACACGATGAATTGTTACGGATATTTAAATGTGGTCACCACTGTATATAGGTGTTTGCTCGTTAAAAGCCTTATTCTTAAGAACTATGAGTGTGCTATTACTGAGTGAGGTTTAAGTTGTAGATAATGTAATGTAATGTATCACTGTAGCATGTTAGATAGATGCTATTCTCTCATTTTGACTTAAAGTCAAGTCAAGCCAAGTCAAGTCAAATGCTGAACCCATCCAACACTCAGAAAACAGAGAGAGAGAGGCTAAGCTACCTAATGCATAACAATATTATTCGTGGATGGAGTGCAGTGCAAGGAAGAAACAGTGTATGTAATGTAATATAATGCATTGCATAGCTCCGCATACATATTACATGAGTCAGGGAAAAGGGAAGAAGAGAATGGGAAGGCAAAGCAAATGCCATCCTGTCATTTATTACTAGTACACACATAAGGTACGGTGACGGCAGTAGTAAAGTAACTCAACTGGAGGAATCCTCTGCATTAGCCCAGTGCACACTATCTACAAACTACAAACAGATACACTGCACATATATAAATAGCCACTCTCTCTCACTCTCACTCTCTATTATTATTATAGAAGAGAAAGACAAAGTTAGCAAAATGGAGGAGAAAGCAAGAGAGAGCATTCAGTTGATATCTCTTCTGTGCCTCTCTTCTACTATTAGGACTCTCTCTACTGAAAATCAAGCGGCTTTAGTTATTTTATGTTCATGTTAGCGTTTACTTAGTTATGTAAGCGAAACACATACACTATCCTCCAGTTTACTATTTGGAAATGTAGAGGCTTTTACATAAAACCTCTGTCTGTACTACTACATGACTACTACACACTATGTAGGTAGGTATTAACTATTAGTATCATCCATTTATCTCACTATATGCAAATAATAAGTTCCTTTTAAAGTTTATTAGCATATTGAAGCGAGGCCAAGAAGTGAGGAGAAGAGAGATCCTCTATGCACCACCTTAACTTTCTTCTAAATTCTCTCAACTAGATGAATGAGTGCTAGAAAAGAGAGAGAGAGAGAGGATAGTAGTCTAATAAATATATTCTACGTGTACAATTACTAGACAATTAGTTGTACATTACAGTTGCAATAGGCACTACAATATTTTAGTTGAGACACGAGCAGATAGTTTAAGTCTCCTAACCCACTCTAATGTATTGCTCTTTCTTAGCTATTATGCTCCTGTGTATTGTAGTAGTTAAAATGAGAAGCTATTTTCTTATATAGTATGAGCGTTAGGGTAGACACTAGGAAGTAGTAGTAGAAAATTCGGGGCTTTTGTATTTTCTTCCTTTTACTAAAGCATTCTATTGTCCATTGGATAAATTGTAGGTAGCTAGAGACTTTGTAGTCTATTATTAGTACATACATGATCTGTATATTGAACAAATTCCCTTCCCTTTAAGATTACATAGGTACAATATCTACGATCTACTAATAATACGGAATAGTTATCCATGTACTTACATGTAAGGGCTAGATTTCCTTTTATATTTACTTGACTTAGCCTTATAGATGTAGGTACCTACTACCTACCTACCTAGCTATGTGCGCTACGTCAGTGTAAAGGGAAATGAAGTGAACATAACGTAACTCTGAACTGAAATCAACTTGAGTCCAGCCATGCTATGCTATGGCATGCAATGCAATGGAGTCGAAGGAAACGAAGCTGAAACCAAGTCAGATCCATTCAATTCTCGTTCCATTCATTTCTTTCGTTTTATTCTTAATGTCATTGCATCGCCATTCCTATAAATATTCCTTCTCTCTCCAACAATCTACAAGGCACTCCACATTCAAGTCGACAAAGAAAAGATGGAGTGAATGAACATGCCTAGAATTTTTAAGCACCGATTAGAATAAACATTTCGACGGGTTTGCTTTTCCCTTGCAAAGCTATGCTTTGCATATTGCCGCAACAGCTAAAAGCCTCCTTTAAAATACATTCACGAAGATGTGAACAAGAGTTGCTGTACTGCATATTGGATAACATTGCATTAGTATACGACGACTCTTTGGATATGGATATACTTGGGCTATACACAAATATTTCTAGTATTTTTAGACTTCTCACAATCACATTTATATTATATGTGCTTTTGTCTGATGAAATAGATAGATGTTTTCTTTATCATAATCACTGTGTAAGTGCTGTCATAATGAGTTTGAGATAGTAGTTTGGTTTGCACTACTTTCAGGAGCTAACTAGTTAGTATTATTTATCAGTTACGTAAGTATATACCACTATCATCGTCTTGTGTTGGCGTATTGACTGGTGAAAGTTGTCGTGCGATTATGTCATATGCGATATAAATTGTCATATGGCAAGTGCTAATCAAGACGAGAATGTACGTACGCAATAAAATATGCAGAAATTACATTAATGTCCTTTTTGCTTCTTTAGAGTCGATGGGGGTTCCTTGCGTTAGCTCATTATAATTCTCGGCTAATAAATTTCAACCTCCTCACATTTCTCTCCAGGAAAATCCACTAAATTAGCTCTATGAGTAAAGTAAAACTAATCAATTTCTACAGCAGAGTGTTTTGACTTGACCTGCTCACTCCTCCCTCGTGATCTAAGTGTGAGTTTAAATAAGTAGGTCATTATGCAAAATGTTGGAACTGAAAATACACAATGGTACTCTTAGGTGTTAGTCACTGTATGCGGAATGTCAGCCGGGCATTTCTTATTATGACTTATTCGAGCTAAACATAGAGACAGCCGAGAAACATGCATGCAAACTTCCAGTCAGCTCACCACACTAATCTCCCTTTCTAATCGGCATGTTAATTACAGTTTCAGATTAACGACAGAGATCAACCCTACCTTGTTGTAATTGGCAATTGTGATAAGTGATTTTCCTACTACAAGAACTGCGTACCAAGTACCACCATTCTTCATACGTCTACATTACTATTTCATAAATAAGTACCCATATAAAATTATCATGCCTTTTATATGGCAATTTTCAAACGGACTACTACTACGCACTATTTTATTAGCAAACCACTGTTAGTAGTAGTAAAGTGTGATAGTATTTATGAGATATTATATGCAAATTCATTTATATGGCCGACACATTGTTTCATTCGGCAATTTGTACCATAATCCCATAAATTCATGATGTAAGTACGCAGTGAAAGTGAATTCCAAATGGATAAACTTTGTACAACAACAGATACTCTGTTGCTGTTCCAGTTTGATATATGACACAATTAAACAACTAATTAATCATTATGTAAATGTAAAACAGCACAAGTGATACTGACCTTAAAGATTGATAGTATCATTGTTGTCGGAATTTCTGTTGGTTCCTCGATGAACTTTATCAAGTCTTCTTTCAGTTGCAATATTCAATTTCAGTTTGAAAGCACAATGTTAGTTAGAAACTTTGTTAGCAGTAGAGTAGTCAGATTTTCACGAAGTTTAGATCACTGGAATTAAAATATTTGTATTAGGTCCATAGTCCGTACTAACTCTCTTTCTACAATCTATCAACATTTTAAATGTGTGAAAAGTGAAATACTGTACAGAAATTAGCAATATCTGAATTAGAATAAATTCTGAATTAAAATGACATAAATTCTTTACATATTATGGTATACAATTTTAATAGGTTTCCTTCTTTCGTAATTATTGTAAATTAACATATAATTTAACATATTCATCTAATACATTCATATTAAAATTATAAATATTATGCATATCAAAAAAGATGTGTAACGTTTATTAAGAACGCATAATTGATAATGTGAATAATACGATTAGGTATACTAATCCAAATTTTTGGCCATTCATATTCTGTAAATAAAGGAAAAAAACACTTACAATGAAACCGGAAGCGGTTATGAACATCAGTGGTAGAAGTCACTGGATAAATTTTCACGAAATCACATGCACACAACACAGCACAATTCGCACTTTGGTCAAAGCGCATTTTTGATATGATATGAATAAAACTTCACTGCTATTTCTTTGTTTACATTTTTCAGTGAAAAGGGACACTGTTAAGTATTTTCTCTATGGTTCCACTTGTCGTTTCCAGTTTTCAATGGTTAGAAAATCAAAATGTTAGTTCGCAGGGATTTTCCGTAATAGGCGACGAAGGAATCAGATCATTTTCAGTCCATTCTTTGTCAATTGAAGCTTACAGACTAAACTGGTGAAGTAACTTTCATTGCATTGTCTTGTGGCAAATCCGTTTTATTTTCTCATAGTGAGAAAGTTTTGTTAAATTGTTCATCATGTTAGATTCGTTCGTCAATGTGATGTGGTAATAATTACTCCCTACAGACTAGAACGACTTGACGTCCCATGGAATTCGGATTCCGGCAAAGACACCAACTGGTAATAAGGAATTTTCCTTAAGTTTGATTTCTATATAGTAAATTCGTTGGATATGTTATGTCAGTTCAGTTAGTTAATGTTACTAGCAAATGCTATTGTATTAAGTCAGAAGAGAGTTATATATATGAATATGAGGTATAATATTGTTATAGTAGTAGTTGATTTCTTTTGTATAAGTCTTAACTAGGTAGTATAATGTAGGAAACAGCAGTGCTCAATCAGAATGATGGAGTTGCAATTGGACTAAGAGTCCTAATAGTTACTTGCCAAATAAATGATTTCACTGCTGGGTAAACAGGCCGTTATAGGGCCAATTAAAGTTTAATGGTTCAATATAGTAGGCAAAAAGGAAGCCAAACCCGAGTGGGTTGGCTGGCTGCTTTTCCTTTCTCTATACTTTGAACTGGACGAATTCTGCTGATAGTTAATTTGCTTAGATTGGATTGGTTTATCTTTTATCTTGTCCTGTAGAATTGGTTTGGTTTCGTTTTGCTGGGGCTTTGAAACCTCGTCGTAGGGGTTACAAGAATTAAATGTAAGGATTAAATCACTGATAATTGACAATTTAGCTATTATTTGTATTATCAGTCTGTCTAGGACTTTCGTTCCGTTTGGCTAACTATGCAAACATGAATTCTACGCCTCTGTGCTCTTTTCTATGACTCTAATGTCATATAATTTATCAAGTTTTAGTTAGTTGACTCGTTACGTTTCACTGAGGATGAATAAGCCGTTGTATATACGTGTGGCAAAGAATTAATTAAACTTTATTTTCTGGATTCACTTCAGAGAAGTTTCAAGAATTGTTCTTTTCAAATTACTTCTTAAATAAGTAGTTGAATAAGAATATCACATCTCATTTAAGTAGTAGTAGTAGTAAGTTGCATTGCATGGCCGAAAATTGCTTTCAATCAGTTCCTCTATTTTTACAGTACTTTCTCTGTCTCCAGGTATATGTTAATAAAAACAAGACTCACTCGCTGCACTAGTACACACACAGCAAGTAGTAAGTAAGTAATACACTATTTCACGCTACTCTTGCTTGATTTTATTGCTGCTTTGTGGAGTAGGACGAGATAGAAAATGTTTCAATCCTCTGTTACACACTTTTCTTTCTTTTCCTTCTTCTCTCCAGACTTCCGTTCAAATTGGTCGTTTGGGTCTGCAAACAAAATATCCGTAAATATTTATAAGCTTTGAACGAACCTGAACAAGGCTACATAGTTACTATACATTTTTCATATGGGTCACTTATGTATACAGAAGAGGTGTATCAAGGATTCATGCTGTAGACATATATAAGTACACTGAAAACGGGAATAAACAGTACAGGGGATCTCAGGTACCTTCCCCTCCATTTTGAAGTTTTGAACATATCACCCATACAATAATTACAATAACAGTGGGCCCATAAACTATCTAATTATTAACTTTTTTAGTATTTTCAAGCATATTTTAAATGTAGTTGTGCATGGCTGTAACAATAAACATATGAAGTGTACAAACACAAGAGACAAAACAAATCATCCGTGTAATTCAGCTTTATTTTAATTTCAGTTAGCAGTTGTCGGTTTACCGTCATTTTTATCTACGCACGCATCATGTAATGTAATGTTTAAATTACTCATGCTTCGGAATTCTTTTACAGCATTTAATTCTTCCTTTCTTTGAATTAAACATTTGAGTTTCCATTTCTATTCTGATTTGGTTTGTTAAATTAACAGAATGAGTAGGTATGTTAGTGAAAAGTTCTGGGAGAACCCTGTAAAGAAACGGGATTCAATCTAGTGCATGGCAATAATTTCACAATTGCCGTATCTTATATGCAACAACAAACAGGCGGAAAATGTAATGGTATTTGTGTAAAGTAAAATTCTCCAGTAAGCTGGACAATGGAATGGCAGGGGAATGCAAATGCATTTTGGAAATTGAAGGGCAAATGTAAAAAAGTTGTGGTGTATAGAACATTCAGAGAGTATAGGTAGCCTGAAGAACTAAGGTGAAATGTGATGTATGACTTGTTCAGTTGTTTTCCTGCCTATAAAATATGAGGCGAGACTGAGGGCCTAGTGGAATTTTATATTGAGACATAAAGAGCTACATTTTCACTTCACTTATCTTAGAGAGCTACCCAGATACGTTTTTGGAACACAGCTAACGATGCTGTAAAAATAGTCAGGGAATTTATATCCCATTTCTTCACTTGAGAATTTGCTACATATCTTATGCTCACTGCAAAAGTACCAAACGTAAGTTGAAGAAAGTCGAAGGATTTTTTTGCCTTAGGAATGGCCTATTTATGACAGGTGCAACAATAGTCAAGCAAGGTAAGCACCTACATCGTTACCAAACTTAACTAGTTATGCCTACATTACTACGCTACTACATCAATTCACTAGAATAATTTTTTCTTAACGTCATACACACACACAGTACGATTGTTCACTTTGTAGCAATTTCAGAATAATGTAAATTTTTCATACTTCTTTCAACATACGACGGAAAAGAAAAATGGAAACATTTTTAATACTACAGAAAATTAAATCGAAAATCAAAATACACTATATATGTATACGTTTTTATATTAACGCCATAAAATTGAAAACGGAAAATACAATCCATTTACTATTTCTGTTAATGTGTAGATAATGTTATGATTAGTATTGTTCCCTGATGATGATGATTTACATAATAATGATTGCAAATTAGCTTCATGTATGATATAATGTTAATGAAATTTTGCAGCTAGTTCTTGAAAAGTGCAAGCGAAAAATATTCGTGGTAAAATATTATTAGGGTTTCGTTTGCAATGATTTCTGTTTTTCTCGCATGCATTCATATCAGCCACAGCACAGTCGGTTGCTTTTGTTCCTTGTAAGTAATATGCAGTTAGCGAAAATGGGAAATGTCCCGACACAGTGATACAGCGTTTAATAAATGACTGGGACGATGACAAAGAGTGCTGGAAATCTTCCAATTTCAATCCTTATAAATAAGCAAAGTTATTCGTGTAAAAGGCAGGGAAAAGGAGAGACTAAACGGAACACCCAAGATAAGTCGTAAAATCTTTCCCAATTAGGTGAGACAGGATAGGAGTAGGAGCTTGATAGGATGTCCTAGTAGTAGTAGGAGCTTATAGTACATAAAGGTGCAATGCCATTAGAGATCATGGCAGGCAGGGAGAACTGACATCAGAACTAAACTATTAGGATGAAAGTAACACAATTGCCTTTCTATATATATTATGATGCATGATAGCACTTAACTGCTCTCAATTTTGAAGCATGAACTACCCACGGTGAAAATGCATTAAAAAGGATATTATTGTCATTGAAAATGATTTGTATGGAAATTATTTCCTCGTTAAACGAGAGGCTTTAGTGTGAAACAAAATGCATACATCTCCCTAATAATATTACACGGTTAGCACGGCATTCGTGTATATTATTTTATAGATGTCATAAGGGACACATATTATATAGCATGTAAATGTCCTTAAATATCATTTGTTGCATTAACATTTCCTCACTCATTGTTGGATATGTAATCAAGCGTCTTGGACCTCATGCTTTACTATTGTTTCCTTTAATGTACCTGAACGGAAACTGGGCTACGTAATAATATTATCAGTAATTATTCTGTCGGGGGTAGTACTGACGTCAGCTAAGTCCCTTGTTGCATCCCAAACTGCAAACATTGCACTTTTAATGTAACTATATATAACTATATCGATTTTTACGATCCATGAAATGCCGATCCACTTTAAATTATTTAAAGAAAAATTGCGTTCCATGATTCAGAGATATTTAATTGTCTTCAAAAATCGGTCTTACATAGCGGTTTAATTATTCGGACGAAAAATCAAAAACTTATTTGCAAGCACATTTATATAGTACATAGATTGCGATTTCAAAAATTTGTTGGGACTATTGCAAAAGTTAGATGCGACATTTAGGATAGAGACTGATAAATGAATTTCTAGGGTCAGTAACTCTAGGACGACATAGACAGAGACAGAACTGAACTAAAGGTTGACAATTCTACAGAAGTAAGGACATAAGATAGAAACTAGGCATAATAAGCATATGGCTATTTATATTTCGCATATGTTTTTATGCTATTAGTCCTTTGTGCCATGCACATGACTAATGTGAGTCTATATAACTAGAGCATTTCGTGTAGAGCGGATGTGAGCGGATTGTGTTACTCTGTGCTATTATTTCATATTACTTTATGGGATGTATCTATGTAGTCTTTCCGTGTCTAAATATAGTAGATATGTATGTTTAGTGTTGTCTCGCAGGTATTTGCTACAAACTATACCTATTCCACAAAAGAGAAACAAAATGTGGATTTGAAATACTGCCAAAGCAAATGCCAAGCTGTCTGGTTGCATAGAATGGACGGGACACGAATGATGTCAGATGTTAAATGTAAACTGAAGTGAAATGAATTGAATTGAATCAGAGCCTTCCGGAATCCAGAGAAGGATTAAACATTCAACGTTAACTAACCATGTTGGTTCATTTGTCATTCAATTCATCTGCACGTATGTGTACTTTGTGTACATACACTAACACGTACGTACGTAGTACGTACGTACATATGTACTGACTGAGTACTGTGTAACATCTTTGAACTACATACATGTGGACCGGGCAAACTGACAAAGTCTCTATCTAAGTATGTGCATAGTTAATGTCATGTGTTTTCATTTGTTGTTTGTCTTTACATCAGATTCCATTGCACAGAAAGTTTGATTCTTGGCTTTGAGTTGAGAGGAGCTCTTATTAAAAGCTCTTTGAATAACTAAACAAGTTCATAAACAAGCACTGCGCTCTAAAGTGCAAAGGTACGCTGCAATTTGCAATTACACTTAACGAGATGCTGTCTTTGTGCAGATACAATTGACGATGCAATACCATTAGTCAACAGAAACAACATCATAATATAATGGCATCTACTCTAATTACGTACGCAGAGCAAATTCTATGTTGAGCAATTTATTTATCTATTAACCTTTGGACAACTGACAGAATCAATTAAGCCGAAATTAACTGTCAACTAATCATAAACGATTTAATCAACTAGGAAATTATCACTTTAAATTATGGAATCCGCAATTACAATCCATCGTGTTATAATTTTAGGATTATCTCAACTCAATACGTTGTGGGATATAATATTATATCTGTAACGTATTGATGAATAAATTAATTGAGGATTAGTTTTCTAAAACTTGAATTTTTAATCATGCATTTTTATTTATCAGGGAAAATATTTGCTTGTAATTTTTGGGTTTCAATTCAATAGTAGTCATAATACGTAGTCGGAGGATATGATACCTCTGGATACCTCTAATGTTTAATTTGTGTCGTAAATTCTTCCAAAAATGAACACAAACATTATCTACATTACAATATTCCGTGAAATGGATTTCCAAGATTAGCCTTGACGGACTATTAATAATTTGGAGTTCTAAAATTTAAAATCTGTACATCATCGTGTAGGTGTATTATAATCTGCTGTATAAGCTATTAAAGTGTAATAGCTCTGAACTGTCATTTGAGGTAATTGTAATTCTATGTTCTAGTAGCCTAAATTAAGTTAAGCTGTACACACCATGTGTTTTTGTAATTTTCTTTTCAGTACCTAAATAAAACAATGTACTTCATAATTCATGTTAAACTTAAAATCTTCGGTTCAAAATAATAAAATATACATGCATCGATTGCTTGAAAATACAGAAAATGTTTTCACATTTAATGTGCGGCCAAAAATGAATAGAATTCAAATGCTTACTTCAAAAATTCGTAGCCCCTTGGACTGCATATTTCCACTTTAACCATTTAAAACTAGATCAACTAGCCAACATAACTATACAAATAAAGAAATTGCTTATTTCACATATCTAGAGAAAATAACGGAGCAAAAACCAATTTAATTCGCAGATAAAAATACATCGAAAACATTGCACTTACATATTTTCCACAAACTCCGTTAAATCCAAATGAATTGTCAAGTTGACAATTGGCACACTAAATTATTCAAGGGTAATGTCAGCTAAAAAAGTCAATGAACCAATGTGTATTTTTATTTTAAGGAGCCGATTTAGGATTTAGCTTCTATTAAGTAGCTATTTATGTGATGACACTATTTTACATTTCGTGAATCACAAACACTCGTCAGAAATCCGTGTTGTCAAAGAATTGTATTAGTTGCTCTTAATTTAGAACTATGTGACACTTGCACTAAAATAAAAAATGTACAATTGTGTGTAGTAAATAGAGTATAGAGTAGTAATTGGTGTAAGTAAATGTGTAGTTAGTTTATTGTGTTAAATATTTGTTGTATTTCCTAAAGCCACATAAACTGTGAGAGTCGAGTATGCTCTGTAGAGTTTAAATCTTTGGACACGTGAATCATTTATTGTTTACGTTAGCTAAAACGTGAACAACAACAATTAGTAGTTCACTTTTTGGTGTGTATGTGTATTGTTTGTGTGTGAATGGTGTGTAATGTGAATCACATTAAGTTGACATTAGGACTGGAGCTGTAGAGATTCACATAAATGATCGGAAATAAATCCAGTTTGTGTTTAAATAATGTAAACACACCTAGAGAGCTGAATAGTCTGACCAGGTGTGTACAAAGTTGATAGCGAAATGCACAGTTGTGTTGAAGAAGAAGAAGAAGAGTAGAGAGAATTTTTTACTCGCATAGAATATAAACACAGAGAGAGAATGCCCGTGTAGAAGAGTGAGGGTTCAAGAGAGAGAGAAAAACTCGTGTCTATACGATCCTATATATTCTCTTCATCTTATTTCAAGTGTTGTAGTAGTAGTAGTGGAGTGTAGAGTCGTTTTTATATATTTCTGTGCTATATGCCAGTGTAGTACAGAGTGGTGGATATATAGAGATGTGTTGTGTACACACGCATCTCTCATAAAAGTTACGCTTTTTATGTGTACGAGCTTGGGATTAGATGCACAGCTTCATGCACCACTCTCTCTACTAATCTATGTGTCAAGTCAAGTCTGAGTAGCTCCCAATATTATTTTCATGATACTATAATTGACAACGAAGCTATATGGAGTAATAATAATAATAATAATATAGCAAGTTGACTAATGAAAGAACTTTGTTATGTAAAGAAGTACGTATGGCTATCTCTGTTTCTTGGTTCAATTATATTTATATTCCTCTATGTAGTATGCACCCTTCCAATAAATAGTTAAGAAGTGAAGATGTAGAGAGAGAGGGAATTGAATCCAATTCAAGCTTCTTGTGTAAGTGCAATGTATTGCACCTATAATATTCTCTAAACCAATAGAGCATGAAAGGTTAGAGAGAGAAGGAAGTTCCAGGACTAGATCTTCTATAATAGTATCAATGTGTAGCCATAATAATCGTGGTGGAAAAGTGTATGTATGTAGGTAGGACGTAGGAACGTAGTCCTAGGATCTATCTATTGTGTAACGGAGAAGAAGAGTATATGTAAAATGTAAACGCAAAGAAGGGCGAGAGTATGTAGTGGAAGATCACTTCTTGCTTCCTCTATCCAGAGAAGGAGAGAGAGAGATGAGTTTTCTTCACGAGAGAGTCTCAGTTAGAGTCTACCGCTTTGTATTGTGTGTTGATGTAAAGTGATGTCTCGAATGCTCAACTTCTTCCCTCGTCTACGTTTTTGGTGAACTTTTTGGGGCTGCTACTATGTTCGAGGATGGTGATCCTTCGTCTGTCTCCTTCCTTCTTCCCGCAATGTACTCCTCTCTCTCTTCTCGCTCAGTTTTAGTTTTCCAAGTTCCAGCAGTTTTGAGCCTAGAAGCTTCGTCTTCCTATTCCTTTCCGTGTTGTGCACAGTCCGGAGGAATAAAATCCATTGCATCGTATCGTCGTATCGCCAAGCATTTTAGATGCATGTGCTGCTCTATTCAGTGGGCAAACGGGCATGAGGAGAAGGCGAAGCCGAAAACGGGAGACGGAGCAAAACTAGTGAGCAGCCAGAGGAAAAACATTAGCAGCCGAATCCTTTGCAAGGACAGGACACTCCAGAGCTAGTCAGTCTAGTCTATCTACGTTACTCTTTACTACTACGACGACTACTACTACGTAAAGGAACGTAACTGCATGTAGTAGGGAAAATACTACTGGAGAAATGGAGAGAAATACATAGACGCTTTACATATATGTTTTTAGGGAGAATACATGAAAGATTCACTGGTCGATCCCGGACCGAGTCCCCTTTTTCAAAACCAGAGGGCAAAGGACTCACACCTAAATAAATCCAAACCCTCCTGGCTGGAGAAACCCGACATCACTACCAGAAAACCAATCCCAATATACAATATCTTTTACTATTTTCAATGCTATTCTCTATTGTGTGTCTGTATAGATTGTCACACTATTTATCTAATGCTGATTACTATATACGGCTGTATACTATTGTGTCATACTCTAGTACTCTTATGTAAATAAAGGCAGTTGCAGCATAAATTACTTTGTAAATCTGACGATGAACAGATGATGTATTGTGTAGGATGACGAAACAAATGCTGACAATTATTATCTACATTTTTTAAGATGAGCTTTTTTAAATAAACGCCTACGACAGCTACCAACGTAAGAGATAGAGTGCCGGTTTCTTCCCATTGTACTCTTGCTAGGTTTCCGGTGGAGTAGATGGCTCAGTCTTTATGAAGATACTGAGGGACGTCTTAAGATTCTGTACCCCCACACTCACTGTAAATCATTTGGCAACAGCCTACTCAGATTCCTACAAAATCTGAAACTCTTCTAAATGACATGCAATCTCTTTCGTGCATACTACTTTGCTTTGTTTTCCATTACCTATATATTATTTATTATGCATGTACACTTTCTTTACTCTGTACGAAGATTGACTTTTTATTATTTGTGCTACATGCAATGATGAATTAATTACATGCATTGCTATCAATTACTAGGTATTTAATGTTAATTATTTGTTGCCTTATCATTGTTAATGAAATACATGAAAAATCTTTCTTTTTATACAGCAAGCTTAAAATATATTTTTGCAGAATTTGGTATTCAAGATTCTATTGAGAAGATAATTCATTTTTTATTGACTGTTGAAGCCTTCATGTTGATGATAATTCTACTTTCCATTTTCTGGAGGGGTTTCAGCATGGAATTTGCCTACCGTCATCATTCTTTGTTGCTGCTTGACGCGGGGACGTGGTTGTTGTGGCTCTTGTTCTAAAATAAAAGAAATGTCTACATATGTATCCTAAAAAAAGCATGGTTGGTAATTGCAAGTAATGATTTTGTATATCGAATAATATAGGATCGTACTACAAAGCACAAGATTTGACCTGAGATGTGACATTTAAGATTGATACACAACTAATATTTTGTAATGTGTGAAGGGGAATGAATTTGTTACTTGAAATATTTTGAAATTGAAGAGTTATGAAAATTATGAATTAAAAATCTTACACAGGATAGTCAGACTTCGAAATTATTGGGACAATTTTTGGGCACATTACTGGATATGGGAGCAGGGGGAGGGGAGTATCTACTATCCTTGGTGTATAATATGTAGATCATCGCTGAAGCTATATATTGTCTGTAATAATTATTGTAATATGTAATTCACGTGTCTAAAAATTATAATATTATTTATCTTACGTGTGTAATCAAATGCAGAACCCTTGTCCATGTAATATTTTGAATGATCATTTGGGTCAGTTATTACTTTAACAGGTCCGCTGTAAACTAGACCACGGCCAGCTTTGTTGAAAAAAGCAATGGAGGAAAACATTATTGCCATGAATGCACGAAAAATATATGATATGATTTGTCACAACATTAAGACCCATATGGCACCACACTAATTAATGCAATGACAATTTTCTATAGTTTATGGATGACTTTTTGTATTTTTAAGTACCAGCTTTGCCCTTTGCTTTAATTTCACGTTTCATGAGAGTGAGCCTTGAAATTGCTTCCCCGGCTGTTAGACTGTGTGTGCCTGATTCATCATATTCAGCCCCACTGCTCAAAGAAAGTATTCCAATAGCTAAAATGTTCAAATTAGAATTTATATTAATATTCACGCTAATTTAATAAAATTATGAATTCAATAATTTTGGGGTTTATTCACATGAAACGATCATTGATTCCAAACTTGTAGGAAACGTAATAAATTATTACCCAAAATTAGTAAAGTGACACGTAGATTCATTATAATGTTTTATTTAAAATGTTCCACTATCTAATTAGGTATAATAAAATGGGCTATAGATGCTAAAAAGATTGTAATGTAAACCTAAAATGGCTTTTGTGTATTGATTTCAATATAAATGTAGTTCAGCAGTCAATTATAGTCAAAGAATGTAAGGTAAATGAACCCGGAACAATAATAAACATTTATTTAATTGCAAAGCATTACACGGTACAATTACTTATTGACAACCTTAGAATGAAAAATACTAATAGATTGATGCAGCATTTAATATTTGTGTTTTACGTAGTCATTTGGCTTTCCTCCATATTGTTGAGGTGAGTTGTGGAATGAGTGTACAGGTGAGTCAGTTCTAATTACATGGAAAATAGATGCAGAATAATTTCCAGCTATGTACATCAGAAGCCAATTGGCATTCCTTTAGTTTTTACGACTTTATAATTGGAATGGTTGAATATATTTATATGAAATTAGCATATGAAAATCTTTTAATGGACACAGTAGAAATTGAAAAGGGTTACTTTTGTCATAGTTGACTAAGGTGTCTTTCTCAATGATTCATGCATTAACATAGTGATGATGGATTTATGATAGAAAGGATACTAATCTAAAATAATATTCTGATCTGCAATGATTTGCATGTAATTATTATGCAAGGGTTAACTAGGTATTATCTTTAAATGCGATGACTACATCTTTGCATCTAGTAGATAAATGCGTATTTAAATGCAAGAAGAGGCAGGTTCATGTTTCTGTAGAAGCCAAGGACTTGAGTCAACATAGATGCCAGATTTCATTACTTTCATTTCTAGCACTGAAACTCAGCTGGTTGTTAGTTAAAATCAATTGAATCGTTCCGTCAACGCTAAAACACTATTCCTTATGAACATATCATTACATAGCACAACATTGTAATATATTGTCTATGCTAACATAATTATTTGTTCACTTGTACTTGTACCTATATGTTTATTACATATATAATAATATTATAGCATAAAAGCAAGAAAGAAATTCTCGCGAAACAAGTTCTCCCTATTCTTTTGCTACGAGAAGAAGAGGATAGAAGACCACGAGAGAGAGAGAGAGAGAGAAACTAGCTCGGCCCTTATATGCTTAATATATAATGTTATTTCTTATATGAATCAGATATAAGTAACATGTATGTGTGTGTGTGTGCATTTGTAAAAGTCAAGTCAACTTTATGTCTGTGTAGATACATAAGGAATATAAAACTGCATTGCTACATGCATACTACTATGACTGTGACCGTATATGAAGTTTAAGGCACGGCACAACAGTAAGATTTCTCACAGACTGACGGGTTGAACGAATACCTCCGCATACAATCCAATATTCAATCCAATACAAAATACTACAATGCTTAGCTAACTTTTACATTGCGGAATATTCTTCTGTCCGATACAATTTCCTACTAATCTTGATACGGAATAATCGCTACTAGTGTTCTCTAACAATATTAAATTCTTATTGATTATTCACTCCAACTACTAATATCCCTCTCACCATCAACCTTTTTCTTGGAATTTCAATATTCACACTTAGACTCAGTGTCAGTGATGTGTTGAATTAAACTCTACTACGTAGGTACCATCATCAAACTATCTTTTTCTAAATATTTCCTTACACAACAAACCTTAAGGCGGACTACACTAATTAAAACAACCATTTACTTATCTTTCAATAGACAATTGGCCGACAACACTTCACAAAATGACAGCAATCCGAAAGGACATTTTTCGGACCAGTTACATCTAGCAATGTAAGTCTTAAGTTTAAACTATACCTACCTATATCACTGTTTATTATGTCAAATGCATGTAATAAATAATTAATTATAGTTCATTTTTAATTACTAATATTGAGGATTTTGTTCAATTGCAATTGTATTTGTAGCCCACTTCTGTGTTTTTGCAAAGGAAAATGAATATATGTTAGTCTTTACTCTACAGGCTCATATTCATTATTTTTCAGCAGTTACCTTGTTAGGTGTGGTTTTCAGTTAGCAGCGTATTATAGCTTCTGAGGTTTAACATTAGATTTGAACATATTCATCTAATAAACAATTATTAAGAAAAATAATGTATTCCTCCAAAACATGCATCGGCACTCGGCACCAGTTTTACTGAAAATTCCTTTAGCCGATTTTTATGAGGTTTTTTAGACATTTTTATGTCTAATAACAGCAGAAAGATAATTAGAAAGTTTACAGTTACCTAAGGTCACTGTTCAAGAAGAGTAATCAGTGAAAATAGCTTTGAGTTCATCCGTAATAATGACAAGTATGATTCATAAGAAAATATTTTTTATTCATTTCCGTTTATGTGTCATTAGTATTAAACAGTATTACTACAGTTCAATGAGGAAAAATACAGTTTTTTGTCGAGGTTAAGCTTAAAGTCTCAATAATCGCTTTTGGATTTACAGCAGCATCTCTCTATTTCTTAATAAATGTCCATTACCTAATCATATGTAATAAATAGTGAAGGAGAGTTTAATGGCAATGAAATTCTTTGGGATTCCATCAAGACAGGAAAAACCAGAGTGCAGTCTTTGAAACTGGTTCATCTTCATTCACTCTAATCAAGCAGCAGAGGCTAATATTATGTAACTATTAGTTAGTCATGTTGTTTTTGCAGATAGATACATATACTCGTTCATTTAGTGTATTACATAGTAGCCTACAAATACTTGTAGTATGCGTCGAAAGATTGCTACTTATGTGTCAATAAAGTCTAAATCAAAATCCCAACTTTTTCATTAACTAAACACAGTAAATACTAACGCAAGCTTAATAACAGTTCAATGTGTTTACATAGATTCAGTATGTAATTAAAAGCATGTAATCTAAATAGTGTATTCATATACTTTCATACTAAAAAGGTTTGCATATTTGTGTTTATATACATAGGCACGAGAATTATTAATATGACTAATTGTAATTTTTAGTCTAAGTAGCACCATTAGCATTAATACTTAATTTAACCTGTTGTGGTTTGTATAAAACTATCAAACTTGTTACAAT
>JABASI010000896.1:0-30617 GCA_019776505.1 Tomocerus nigrus
AACATGGCAGTGTATAGCGAGGGAGTCTGAGTTCTCAGTCCTGTACCAGGCACACCTCTTTCAATTAAGCGACGTACAGTGACCATATTTATGCAGAATAAATGCAAGAGCCAGGCAAGGTGCTGCAACACACCTTCTGATTATGCAACAATTGAATCGGCATAAGGCAAGGTTTAAATCCTAATCTGTAGAGTAGTGTTGATCCTTTCGGTCCACAGTTAGACATGACTTGGTCTTTTCGCTAACAACGGACAGACAACACACTGAGCAATTTTATGTCATCATCCAAGAATGTAGCCAGAAAATTAATATATGCACATATAGTTTTCATTATCGCAGCAGATTCATTTGGAATATTTTGAATTATAGGTAGAAACACGTGCAACTATGTCCTAAACTTCATTCTCATCATTACCTAAATGAGCTGACAGAGCTCGTAAATAAAATCAAGTAGATAGATATAGGGAATACATTAATAAACTCATAATTCATCTTGGAGATTGATTCATATTTTTTCGCAATCCGCCAACTTTTCTATTGTTATCTGTCCAAGCTGCTTTTGAAAGAGAAAAATTTACATGATTGAGTTTAAGGTAACAATAAGAATATGCAGAGAGAGACAGAGACAGAGAGAGATCCATTAAGAACAGTTACCACTTTTACTTACTGTTGTTATTGTAGTCTACTGTGTCTGGCTCTAATGTCAGTTGACGTATTTGTTTTTTGCAAGGAGGTGCTCCACACGTAATGTAAATCTACCTGTGTGTGTATTGTGGATAAATGAAAGGTAAATCTAATCAGATAAAATTAAATGGAGCGCCTGGGTTGGCATATACAACACCGGCATTAAAGGAGGAGTGGAAGGCAAGGCAAAAGAGACAGTGAAAATCCATTGCCTTCGTCCTAACCATTCAATTCAGGTAATGAGTAATGAATGATAATGATGATGATATAACTGAAACATTTGCTCACAGTCTCCATCAGTAACTTTAGCAAAAAGTCAATTGCATTACTACTTCTTGCTATCTATTATGAAAAAGGAAAAATTGATGACATCAGATATTCTAATTTCTTTATAGCCTTGCTAAGATTTAAATTCTTTTATTATGGGTCAACATCTCACAGCATGACAAATAATTTGAATTTCCTATTTGGCCTATCTTGAATTAATGTGACAATTTGAGAACTTTCAATGATCTTGTAAAATAGGATGTTTTAGGAAAAATAGTCGCGACAAATCGCAATAGATTGTGATGAGTCTGTATGGAATTTCTGTGTAAATAGAAAAGAATAATTTCGTCGTATTTGTTGCCATTATCATTGGGAATATTACAGTAATGTTCTATATATTAGATTACGTGACTGTATGGCAGAAAGGATACTTTTAATGTTATGTGTTGTACTACTTAAGCAATTAAGCAGGCGTTCAAGTGACCTAAATAAGTAATATTATGTTTGCATGTAAATGGGAGTAGTATTGAATATGTTACTAAGTCTGACACATGTGGAGTATAGTAAGAGAGGACTCACTTACTCACTCAGCTTCCATATCGTCTCACTACTTACATACAACTTACACTAAGTTGTTATGTACTGGTACCGTTTTGCATAGAAATAGATAAAGGACCGTATAATTAATACCTCACACTCACGCTGACAAATTTCAGGTGAGTAGAGCGAGGAACATACCTGTATGTAAATATGTAGACGATTACTACAAACATCCCTATGCTTCTTTCCTATTTAATTTGTCTTCTGCTGTACATACAGAAGTACGTACATTGCATTCAGGCATTCTGAAACTAATTAGTTTAAGCATAGTGGCATAAGTATTGTGTTATTGCATGTAGTAAATGTTAATTTGTGCCAACAATAGATGTGTAGCAAGTTTAAGTTGTGTGTAGTCATCAGGTAAGACTGTCGCGTCTTACTTTTACCATTTTTACAAAAGTTACGTTTAAGTAATCACACTTTTCTTAATCTTGCTCTATTATTTCTCTAGTTGCTACTACTCACCTTTTGTTTCACTTCTATTATGTTATGTGGTGCTCTATGAAAGTTTTAAACGTCAGCTTTAACTAAATCTAAGGTCTAATTAGGGTTATTTACTTGACATGTGTATAACTAAGAACCTTTGTTGAAAACTTTTTTTATCCTGAGTTCAATGGAGTCTTAATTTATTCAATCGCTTAAAATTTCACCTCTCTGTTCTCGTCTACTCTTCTCATGTAAATACATGCATCTGCATTTATTTATGTCTTGGCAGTCGGCATGTTGGCAATAATAGTAAGAAGACCTACCTATACCTAAATATATACTAATCGTTAGTAGCAGGCAGGAGCAGGATAGTTCATGTTCGCATAGTAGGTCGACTCTCGACTCGCCTTCCTTCCCTGGCACTAATCCATAAGGCGGCATCGGCATTTAACATATATATACTATATATAGTATATATGTATAAGTATATAGTACTTATATATATACTATATATACCAATATATATATCATATAAATTAAGATTTAGCTATATGATGTCAAGATATTGTTAAATGAATTGCCACTGTAAACTCTGCAATAATTCTGCTCTATTTGTGGATCTTATTGGTTTGTTCCCCTTTGCAAATGATTTTTCCTTGTCATAAACATAATCTATAGACTGAAGTCTCAGCATCCGCCAATTAAATCCTCGCATCTGCATCTAGCCACATTTCCCGAATTCTTTTCATCTGCATCTATGCACACTGGATAACTTTAGGACTTTATAAATTGGGAAATGAAATGCTTCGCTGCTTTCCATTTCCATTCATCCAACGATGCAACTTTCTGTTCATTACTTGCATCTCTCTCTCTCTCTCTGCTTAAATACTGTCGTATTATTAGCAGAGAGGTTGTATATGCTGTGCAAAAAATGTGACATGCATTGTTTCATGTGCATTTTGATATGAAAATTTGCATTTTGGATTCATGGCATGAAATCTGAAAGCGTGTCCTATTTCGTGGGAATATATCATCCCTTATCTGTACTACTGCGCTTTATATTTTATATCTCTCTGAATCTATCAATCACTATATAAGAAAAGTAGTAAATAGAAGTTATGAATTAATGAGCGAGTGATGAATACTTAGGGATATGTACCGGAAATATTACTTTATTTGTTTAGAAAATGGGCTAGAAAATATAAAGATGAAGGAGGAGCAGAGAACTGGCTAACCTTTAGATTTTTCAATTAGTTTAGTTTTACATTTTACGGTGGCCTGCCTCATGCCTCTAATCTGTGACTTGTGAATGGGATGGAGGCCACCAAAGGGCATAATCTTGTTCCCTTTTCGTCCTCCATAAAATAAATGCAAAAATTAGAGTTTAATTTCCCTGTAATAATTGCAGAGATTTGTTGTAGCTGTAGTTGTGGCTAGCTGTAGATAATAATTGCATTAGCAATGGCTGTAATGGAAGTAGGTAGGTAGATTTATTTTGATGAGGTTCTGACTTCTAAGTTGATTCAGTGAATGGCGTTAACTCGTTCCCAGCTCTTTGCACCTTTATCTTCAAGAAATACCGGAATTCTGTTTACTCCTGATCATTGTAGATACGTCTGTGTAAGTTTTGAAGACCTTCGCACTCTGAGCTGTGAAGAAGTAAGAAGAAAGATGAAATGCATACACACTGCTGCTATTACATCATAATAACAGACAAGAACAGTAAGCAGGATAATGTAGCTATATAGCCACAACAGAATATTGTTGTGTTCCCTTCCCTGTGTGTGTACACTGATCATGAACTGTAGAATTGAAGTGAAGAGGTTCAAGGGCAAGTAAATTTCCCACTAATTATCATCAGATCGGAAGGAGCATTAGCATTTGGGGTGGATGTTATGTATTCTGGTTGAACTAATCGTAAAAACTTATTTAGGTATACGTTAGGAGGTAAAGGATAAGCAAGAAAACGAGTATCAGTCACACACAACACAACGAATGCCTAACGTATACATACAGACGTTGTATACAGACAGCTACTGAATAGGAGTAAGTGATTGGATTGGTTAGAGAGTGCATGAGTGAAGTTAGCACAGAAGAGCTGTAAGTATCTCCTACCTGGTTCTATGCATCCACAGTAATAAAAAGAGATGAAGCTACGTGTTATGAGTTGCATAGATGCATCGTTGCATACTTATCGTCTCTTCTACATTTTACCAATTCCGTATCGTGCACTACAAACAGCACCGTAGTTCTATGGACGTGTGCAACTCTAAGCGGAGACTCTGCTTTGGAAGTGGAAAGCCAAGTCGTAGCCACAAATACTTTCGGACGGGTTCAATCACATTTCAAATTTATTCTCTATCTACGCCCATTTAGCCCTCTCTGACGTCATCGCTACTGTATCCATCCTGAAAAATAGGATTTAAAAATTTGGGGGAGAATTTGCAGAAAGCACCCTACCTGGTCTTTTATAGCAGACCGGTGTAGTCGTTGGTGCTACGGCCTAGTTGGTAAACCAGTAACGCAGTTTTAAAATGAAGCTTGTTTATTTGCTTCTTGAGTGTCATTACACTCCGTGATGGTTTTCATAGAAAAAATTCACACGCTCTGTCTTGACTTCATTACTTGCTTCCGTTCCTCTAAACTCCCAGAAATGACTTCCTTTAGCATTTCAGCAGCTGCTGACTGAACTTTAGGAAATTATTCGCCGCATTTCAGGTTTCCATTCTTAATGAGGACAACATTGAGGAAAAATTATAGTAATACATCCAGGTAGGCAATTTTATAATTACAGAGCATAGTGCACTCCTGTCAAACTGTTTATTGTAAAAATTATTAATTTATCAGCACTTGTTCGGTTAAAAACCTTTTAAGCCAATCATCATTACCTCTATACACACATAAATAATAATAAACATTTTATTCATGACTGCTATAGGAATTATAGTGCACATGGAAGATATAAGTAGATACTATAGAAAGAGAGATGTATTATGTTGTTATTTTAGTCAGGAGATGAAGGAGTGAGTGGAAACCTTGACATTGGACCAAATAGATAGAGTTCACTTCACATTCACAGTGTCCTCTCGCTTTTCTTTTATACAGATTATTATGTAAAAATTTAAAGTATGTGTGTGTGTGTGTGTTGCTAAAGTTAATATAAACAATAAGGAGTCACTAAAGAGCATGGCCCTCTAATCTGCTCACTCACTCGCTAGTTACAGCTTTACGTCTGGAGGTCAAATGCTAATAATATTATTTCTTTTTACTCAACGAATGTATGTGCCTTGTATTTAGCATATCTTTGAAGTATATGTCCGTGAATTAATTTTCTATTTATGTACTCGACGCGTCTCTCTCTCTGTCTCTCTCTTTCCGTTCTCAATGTGCATGTAGTAGGCAGATTGAAGCGAAAACATCAGATAGAAGATTTGCTGTGAGCAGTGCAGAGTTATGAACTCTCTGCGTTTTATTTTTAGAAACATGAGCTCTTTTAGACTGAAAGATAGTTACAGATTACGTGCTGGGGTTGAAATGAGTCCTCCTCGAACACCACTCACTCACAACTCACTACATATGTATTTATACAAACTGAAAGTTGCTTTAGAGAAATTAAACGAGGACTTATTAAAATGTGAGAGAAACCATATCCATCTCAAATTCGCACGTGCCATCATTAGCAAACAAATATCTTTTGACTTCTTTAATACTTTAATAGCAATTCTTCTCCTTGCTCTTCCAACATCATCATCATCATCTCATTCAACTCAGCTACAGATCTATCAAATGTAAAAATTTTGTTTACATTTACTCTATGCTCATCTTGGAGGAGAATTCTAAATAATATTCAAGTAGTGTCTGTGCACTCTCCATAGCATTCTTTGCTTACCAAATCTAATACTCATATTAAATCAAAAGAGTAGCAATAGCAAAGTTTTTAGAAAGTTTATGACGCACCTTCTTGTTGATATACGTGCAAATCCTTTTCCACCAAACATCGTCTAATGCATCCTCCTATTATAAATATAAATATATATTCTACAACACTACTACAATGCAATAAATTTGCGTTGTGCACACTTGAACGGCATTCAACTGCTGATCAAAAGACACGGCTGCATCTCGCATTAATAAATAACAACTCTGTTGTTGTCTGCATCACTGTAAAGTAACGCTGTTAGACACCACCGCAAAAACACACAATTGAATTGCTCTATCCCTACCTACTTATAAACATTTTAAATGTCTTGTTTATTTATGTTTATATTTAAAGTCAAGACATTACTGTAAATTCACTTTTCAGCATCTCTGCAACTTCTGATGGATATATCTATTTATTTACCTACCGAATTCACGCTTGGGATTCTATGATTTGTATGCGCAAATTATTAACCCACCTTTACCTAGCCAGACTTACTGGCAATTTAGGTTGGAATATATTAAATTAACAGTTATTTGTGTTCTTCTAATTAAAATCATGAGCGATAATATTATTATAGCTATACTATAAGTTTACGTTCATATTCTTCAGAAGGCTCCTCTCAATTGTATTCATTTCCAAAAATTTTGCTATTTTTTCAACCTGTTTCTATTGGTGAAATGTCTGAAAATAAAACAAAAGATATTAAATAGTTACAAATTATTTTATCTTGTAATTGAGAAAATTATAATTCGATTGATTGAACATGCAATTAAGTAGATTGTTGTTTAATTTTTGTACTTGTAATAAAATATCATATTCCTTCAAATCGCATTACTTGTAATACGCATGCATGACTGTTGTGATTTTCTTAGTGCATATGGAAGACGTAAAAGTAATTCTTGCAAAGTGCCATTTAGTTATTTGGGTTATATTAATTTACTTAACTGTCTCTGTGTGTGTAGGCGTGCAAGTTTCATAAGTTCAAAGTGAAGATGTACATAAGTGCTCCGTGTGTAAACAGTCGACGTTAGGAAATAGGAAATATATATTTTGGTAGCTACATGCTGCATCCACGCCTTATCAATTTTTATTATATTCATGGCTACTAGTTTGAGAATTACATCTTTTGTCGGCTGGGAATTAACCGTTTCAAAGTGCAACACGAACAGGATTTTATTTTGAAAGGGCATATATAAACTAACTGACTTAAGAATTAATTAATTATATCTAAATTTTTGTTAGTTTTAGTGTTTTGATTTTTGTAAAGGTGAGCACATTTAAAAGGTTCATATTTTTATATGTAGAGAGGTTCTGTTTATTTTTATTTAAATATTTACTATAACAAAGTACAAAGACGTTTTGGATGATGAACATAAAGAAAGATTTGTGCTGTTTAGCTCAGTTGGTGTGGTGTAAAATGTAAAAAAGTGAGTTTTTTCTTAATATCCTAGTTGTATGCAAAAATGTAGAGAAATCTTTAATGAGATGTGTTTTGTGATGTTAAAATTTCTATGTGATAACAGTGAGTGTCAGTATTTGAGGGATAGATTTACAAGGGAAAGGTTGCAATGTTTACTTGATTTTTGTAAACATGACATAAAAGGCAGGCAGGTAGTGCAGTGCAGTGGTTGAGGGAACAGAAACGGATTGTGGATGGAGGCAACGATCGTGAATCGTGAAGTGAGGGATACTAAAGTGGAAGAAGAAGGCACGAAGGCATAATGTGTGAAAATGTTGGTTGGTTGTGGGGCTAGGGGAAGACGGAAAGACTTGGGGGATGGTTGAACTTATGCTTTTTAAAGTTGGGATGAGAAACGTGATTTCGTTTCATTCGTTGGTTCTGATTGCCTTTGACCTGAAAACCGTGATTTAAAACTCTGCTTGTTTTACTAGTCGAGAGAAGAACTGCTCTCTGCAGCAGCTGTACGTGTACCTACCTACATACAATTNTGCTTTTTAAAGTTGGGATGAGAAACGTGATTTCGTTTCATTCGTTGGTTCTGATTGCCTTTGACCTGAAAACCGTGATTTAAAACTCTGCTTGTTTTACTAGTCGAGAGAAGAACTGCTCTCTGCAGCAGCTGTACGTGTACCTACCTACATACAATTCAAAAACACACAACACACACACACAGAGAGATAGAACAATGACAGAAGAAGTGCACAAACATTGTTGATGTTGATATTGGCTGGGACGGGAATATGTGCAAAAACAAACAGCTCCTCGCTTCTTTGTTCCTACTTAATGCATCTTTGAGATTTTAGACTGCCTCATGTTTCGCGACAGGTGTACGCAACCCAAATTGCTCAATATTCACAAACTCGATAAAAAATAAAGTCCTTAGGTTTCTTCTACAACCAGTCCTATTGCTCAGATTTATTTTAAAGCTGAAGATTTGCATTATTAATGTTGTTAGTGGCAGTAAAGTGCTGTAGTCGGATTACTACACTCGACAATGGCACATAGGTAATAATGTTCGACTCTTGAATTGGATATACTATTCTTGCTTCAAATTCTCTTTGCATATCTATACACTAACTATAACTAAACTATACATACGATAGGAATACTAATGATATCGCCCGTTTCTCTTTTTCGTTAGAACGTTAGTTGTTAACGTTGTTTATGCATGGTAGAGTGTGCAGGAAATTAGGTAGATGACTGACATTGTTGTACGGACTGTGTCAATTCTGTCGTGTCGTGATTGACAATTCTTGTGGGTTTACTTTTGTCCTTTTTCCCATTCTGCATTTAAAACCATAGATCAATATATCCAACGTTTCTAATAGCATCATTCATATTATATAAAATAATATGTAAATATTTATCTCTGAAACTTTAAAGATTTTATATTTGAGTAGTTTGAACAAGTAAAAAATGGATGTCTGTTTAAACTGCCATTGTTTTCTTGAAGTAAGCAATATTGTCTACTTATATTGTCATAATTCTCACATTACTTTTGAATTTCCAAATAATTACTGAGGATAATCATTCACGAAATTAGAAGTTTCTAATTTACAGCATGCGGATAAATATGAGCAATTGAGTAAATGATCTTTGAAGTGGTTACATGCAGAATGCGAAATGTGTTTGTTTCCTATGACAGGGATATTAAGAAGCTCTTTATTTTGCCATCTCCCTCCTCTATACAATCATCTGTAATGTGCATCTTATTTTCATACGCAATTCTCTTAACATTAACTACAGTGGACAATCAAGTTAGTTTTCCTTGCTTCTCTCTGTGCATAATTAAAGAGTCTACACATGAAATGAACATTGGAGTCGTATTTTAGAGATTGCTCGCAGCATATGAAGAACTTGATAATGAAAAGAGTGGCGGACAAGAAAATTAGTTAAGTGGTCGAACTGGCTTTTTAGTAGTAGCAGTAGTAGTAGCTTGCACTCTAGCTTAACGTGCGCTGCTCTAACAGAGGAAAGAAGAAAAGACATCCAAATGTATGGACTTTAATCCGAAAACAGGGATCCCATGATTTATACCCTTCTTAGCAAGCACAAAGATAAATAATGGAGAATAAATGACCAAACCCTATGAAATCTCATTTCAAAGCATCAAAAAATGTTTTGTGCAAAATTTCGGCTTCATTTTCCTTCTTTTCACATTTTAGAATTACCATACAAAGGTTCGGAATAATTAGGAATAGACCTCTATGTTTTCGTATGATAGCATTAACCGGGTTTTTTGATCATCTCGAGAGACAGGGCTTTTAATTCCAGTTCCGTTTCTTGTTACGTGAACATTTTATACAGCTACTACAATTCTGTCATAATTTGTAGATTAATTTTCCACTGCAGTAACTAATCGTAGTATAAACGTAGACATATTATATTAAAAGATCCTTGTAGGGGTATAAAGAAAGAGTAATTTAGCCTGTATAAGCTGATCCCTGACGCATCCATTGCTCACCCACATTTTCATCGTGAATTGAGTACCTGCTTGCTTGGTTGCAAGTAATAACCTGCATCTCTGCAAGCCTGCAAAGTTAATATCCTTGTGTAGAAGAAGTTTAGAGAGAGAGAGAGACTTTAGTGGATAGAAACCAGGCAGGGCAGCGGGAGGGATATAGATGCACAACATAACTGAGCAACTAAAGTGAGTGAGTAGTGAGGAAACTGGATGGATGCTACATACACACATCACATTCATGTGTATTTGTACTAGGTGTCTATAAAGTGCCTGTTTCTTCTATCTAATATCTACCTACTCACTCACTCCTTCTACTCCATGTACAACAGAGTGCAGATAAGCTTTAGAAGATATCTGAGAATTTCTACAGCGAGTCTGTGAACAACGTCTGGCATAGCTATAGATATTTTTTGGATGTGCTTGCTTATAGTGATGATGTCCTAGTCCAATAGAGAGATAGTGGATAGAAGTTTAAGCTGAGCATAGTCGAGCAGACGAGAGTTGTTTAGTAAAAAAACGTTATGCTTGCGGCTCACATTCTACAGAGACAGACAGAAGAAGAAGAAGAGAACTGTTGTTTTCTCTTCTCTGCTGATGGATTTTACATTTCTTGAGTGTCTGAACTGAACGGCATAGAACTCTATGTATAAACCGAACAGAAGCAACAGCGAGAGATGAAGGCAATAATAACAATGATAATAATATGGACATGTTGTATGTAGGTAGGTAGCTAGATTGGATTTTCTGTCTGAGGAGTGAGTGTAATGATTCAAGAGTTTCAAGTTGGTGTTGATACGTTGTCTTGTTGCGAGTCACTCACTACATATCGGTGATAATATGATGTTGACATCACTGCTGCCTGCAACAACGAGATATTTATTTGGTTAGAACCAACACAGAAATCCTCTGTGCATAAAAACCTTCATTGTTGTCAGGGGAAGGTCCTCAATTGACCTACTTGGATGAGCCACAGCCATTATTCCTCCTTCCAGGTCACCGTTTTTATTTCCCAAAGACATAAACTTGTAAAATTCTCCACTCTGTTGTCTGTGGGGAGCTAATACAGTTCCCTCTTCCTCACTTCCACTGGATGACTGACTTTACACCAGTAATTTCAAACCATAAACCGTCTTGCTAGACTTCCTATACATAAGATTCCTCTATCAAAAGATACACATCTTCTTCTTCACATTCAACATCACTACAAACTCTCACACTTCTCCACATCAGATAGAACACTTTTTCATGGAATTGACAAACTTTACATTGCACTTGTAGTCATCAAATTAAAAACTTTCAAACTCAACACATCTATCAAAAGATACAAGTTTGGAATGTCTCTTTCCCATATATTCACCTTTTTCTACTCAAATTATTCATTGATTTGATGAGGATGTATGTACGAAGATAATAATATACTACGTACCAACCACTCTAGCCATAAAATTCGCACATTTTGAGGAAAACAAACATCTTGCTACTTTCTTAACGGTTTTAATGATCTCCATTTTCCAAATGCATCAGTAGGCTACTTTTGCAACGTGCAAATAAATGATGATAATAAATGCTAATGTGCACACGTAGTAAAATGACCATAAGAAAATTGATACAATGTCCTCAGCAGTAAAAAAAAGCTGCAAAACTTAACAATTCCTACATAAAGTCATGAAATCCTAATAAGTTTTAACGTACTTATCTGTACAATTCATTGTCAAACTCTATTAAGATATTCTGACTTATTATTACCTACCTACCATCTACTACACTAAATAATTGACATTCGAATTCTTAAAGGACAAGGTTCGCTATAATAACATGAGGGGCTTCGTTGTAGCAATTCACATTTATATTATTAGGCATTAAATATAATTCACGCATTTAAATAAATGACCTTTGCCTGGCAATTTCTGGGAGTTGAAATATCTTCGTACACAAAATTGTTTATTTACTATACACAGGATTTAAATTAAGGTATTGTAATTTCTGTAGGAATATTAACAATGTTATGTATTGTGTGCAACCGTTAATGTTTTTTATATTACGACTACTGTATTATGTGTAAGGTATTTATTTATGTTTCCAAATCAAGATTGGTAATGTATACTTGTTCAATAAAACAGTTAAGCTCTGTGATGTTTGGCAAGGAAGAAGTAAGGATCGGCAACTTTAGCGAGTGATTTAAATGAGTAACTAGTGCATATAATATTTTGTCTATAATTTTGGAGTTGGAGAACGGTGCAACAAAACAATGTTCGTTGCAAATAAAGTTCTAGCTCCAATAACGTAACAATATTAATGCATTCATTGTGTAGAGATAGCCTTTGATATGAAAGCTGATTAAGTCGAGCGCAAGTTACGTAATAGGTGATTCCATATAGGAAATTCTCATAATGGTTAGTAGGGATATTATTGTACGCCGATTTAAGTTGCTTGGCACTACTCAACCCCTTGAACCAATAAAGCAGAGTGGAAATTCTTCTGGTCTAGGGGCTAGTACCGTTATGCAATGCTAGTTTTTGCACACTTGTCTTGACTTGGTTTTAGCAACATCTTTCTAGTCTACATTGTATGCAAAAATCCAACACAGTGTCTTGAAGTCTTGAACGTTGCAAACTTGACTTTTCGAGAAAAAATATTCTTGTTTCTCGAAAGAAAGTAGCATTCGAGTGAGTGGATGGATGGGATGCGCGAACAGAAGTGTAAATGGGATCCACCAAACCAACCACCACCAGAAAAGTCGTCTCTCTCTTCGCAATCAGTTAGCAGCCCACTCACGTAATAAAATAAACACATCTTCTTAATAGACATGTCTATGTACAAACTCAGTTTTCCTAAACCTCTGTAGTATTCATTTACTAATTGTTCGATTGTGCCCAAAAATTTGGATTACCACTACAGACAAACAATTGTGTCTCTAAAGTGGAAAGCACTAGTTTTCCTGGGTCAAATAATTTTCTATTGATATTTGCTCCTCTTCCTATTAACTGCTAAAAGTTAAGACGAGATGTCTGTTTGTAAATGGGGAAAAAAAATTTGCTACGTACGTGGGTGCGGCTTTTACTTGTAGCGATAGAAAAATGATAATATTCCTTGCAGGTAGCAAGCAATATAGCAATAAAATACTCTTTGTTCCATTTACCATGTAGATAATATTGTAATAGTAAACTTGATAAAGAAACATGTTGCTTGCTCGCAGCCTCATCATATGTGCCAGTCATTGCTACGTTTACTTGCTAGTTAATTAAACGTGCATTGTGCTTTGCAAGATTAATATAATCTATACACAAGTGCGGCCATATATATATAGTACAATAAATATAAAAGTAGTACATGTAATATTCTTATTACACCTGTAATAAATAATGCAATAAATGAATAGCAGCTATTTTGCATTTTTATTGTTTTCCTCAAACGAGTATGTTATAGATCGCTCATCTAATTTAGTACTCTTCTTTATAGATGGAAAAATATTGTGTGCAAACTCATTCATAGAATCTCATTGTCTATACATAATGTCTAATTCAATGTAGCTCACATTTACCATCACCATGCATTTTTAAATGAGGAGTGCATTGTATGAAGAATTGGATTTTAATATGGTTAGGTATATTCACACTTCTTCCTTTTCATTCTCTTCTTTCTAAATCACAATCATTACGAAACTTTTGTGAAAATCAAGTTTGGATGCAAGTTTAACAACACATAATTATAACAAGTACAACTCGATATTTGGGTTTAGATTTGCTTTCTCTTGTGCACAAGGGTTTTTGCAAATTGCACTTGGCATCTCTGTTCATCTGTAGTTCGCTTAGTATCGTACACATTAGAAGTCAAGTCAGCACATTATAACAGAAGTGCGATCCCACCCTTTGTACTGTATTTTTTCTTTGCGCTCTTCTCAGACATTTGCTAATAATAATATTGGTAGAGCTACAAGGACTGATAATAGCCCTTTCAGTCTTTCTATTCTTCAGAATTTTCCCTAGCACTTGTGCCGTTCTGCTCAATGATACTGAAATGTAATGAGGAGCAGTCATAAAGTCGAGAGCCAAAACAAGATTCGAAATTCGAAAGCTCCTTCACTTGCTTGAAAATGTATCGCACATATAAGTAGTCATGTTACTTAGATAACTCAAGTTTCAATTGAAAGTTTACTTAGATAATCTTAATGCTACACTATTTACTATATCTTACATGCTTTAGCATTTATTTTTCTGTAATTTAGAAACCATAATATAGGAGCAGCATTATTGCTGTAGTACATTATGTATGATCAGGATCATTATTTATTTACTTATATCTGCACAGTTAACTAAATATAATGGCTATATACAAGTTAGTGCAAGTGCAACTTTTGTTGTCTCGAGAAAATCATATTCACTGCCGTTGATAATTGACAAGCATGCAAATCATGATATGGGAAACGTATCCGATATAATAATACAGCATTAATTATTAATAACCATCTGTATTGTTACCACGTGTACCTGTTACTATATTACGAGTTCTTTTGTGCTACTACACATGTAATTAGGATACATGTTGTAACTTGTGAAACTGTCAGATAGACATCTCTATCAGCTATATGGCTATATCTATCCTCTGTTTTAAATTATCTTTCGTTTGTTTGTATTGTAGTTGAGTTATTAAATATTTCATGGCAAAATCATATACATTTGCATGTCTTTATATATATGTCATGTCATGTCATTTATGTATACCTTATCGGATATTGTAGTAGTTATTATTGGTATATCGTATGCTGATGCTATGTCTGTACAGTGTACAGTTAAGTATTAAACTTATTTTAAGATTATGATTCCAACAGGACACGTTATACTATTCTTTAGATCTAAATTCTAAATGGCAAAAGTTTTTTAATAACCTTTTTCAAAGTAGTTTTAGCTTAAAATCCATCTATGTATGAATTCTTATTTTCCCGTGATATTAATTCTGGGAATTGCTAGAGCTAAGCGTGATAATTATAGAGACTTTTTTAAAGTAAGGACGTAATATTTGACGCAGGTGATTATTTTATTATGTAAGAAGTTTCCTACACCATTTAACGCGCCTACGCTTTGTTCCTAATTTGTAGCAAATATACATTTATTTACTGTGAGATTGGTGAAGGTCAGGAGTATTATCAGCGACTTTGGAAACTGAAATGAAAACTATTGTTAAGATAATCTTTTTGAGCAGGTTACCGATGTTTTCAAGGTGTATCACAACAAAGTCTTAAGCCCTCTGTGCAAATACTACGTCTGAAAATCTCGTCTCCGTTCAGCTAAAATCACATCCTTAGGTATCGAGAATAAATAAATCCGCCTACTGAGAAAATCAGGATTTAATGAAATCCGCCTGGCATTGTGTATCTTGAATGTTGATCTAAGTATCTTGGCAAATGACACGAATTATTCTGATGTAAAACTGGAGGGTAAAAGTTTTCTTTTCTAAGGACCGGTTTAGATTTCCAATAAGGAATTAAACAATTCCCGACTAAAAATAGCATAAAATGAATGAAATTGCTGATGTAATTGTGTTTTCTGAGCTATAGGACATTAGGTTGTTTAAATTGAGTGTGAATTTACGTCTTGAGTATAGTTTGTCATTTAGAATTGTAAATATTTTGCAGTTTTATTACAGTAGATGGATGTTATTAGATTTAGTGGAGTATATTATAGTGGGGAGTGAGTGCCTAATTAAAGGATCTAGGTAATAATCATTAGATTAGTTTAGATGATGGTTTCTCTATGTATGTACAGCTAGTGGTATATCTTTGTACGGTTCTCTAATGTTCCATTGTCATGTATGTAATAGATTTAATGGTAATATCACCATCAGCATTAACGTTGACCCCGTTTTCAATTGCATAGACACTGAGGTAGGTTATACTTTCTTTAGAGCGTATAGCTCGTGGTTCATTTCGTGCTACCTATGTGCCATTGCCATTACAAATTTCAAATTCGCTCCTATCATGTTATTACTACCACACCACTATGTACTACACTATAGGAACTATATCTTTATCGTTTTACAACAGCTCGAATATAAATACATTCATCCGTGCAAATCCAACAAGAGTTGTGCTATCCTCATAATGAGAATGTGAATATATGTACATAAATTGAAAAACAGTAGTACACCAGTACACACGAACATTTTTTCCCATTATCTAAATATTAGTGTGCTTTGTACAGGATTATATTATTATATTGTGTGCATTATACAAAGTAGTCGTCGTCGTACGTGCATAGTAAATGTGGTTGTCTTTATGTATAGATAGGCCATTGTGTATTATTATTGTCAGTCTCTCCACTACTCAGCTCTCCTACTTACTTCTAACTAACTAACAGGAGCACATTAGACAAAAAATTGTTACTAGTCATTTCCACTTCCTCCTTTTCTCTAAGCATTTGCAATGGATGGTGTTCCGCGTGATCATTGCTCCTAGTCTGCGACTATTAGTGTAATTATTTTATAGTAGCTAACGCGTTTACGAGCGTTCGACTTTTTCACACGCTATACTTAATTGCATTTATTCTCCCTCTATCTACATATATTATTATTCTAATTCTCTTCCCTCTTCAACTATAAACCCAAACACTTTTTATGTAAGTGCTACTCCTTCGTCGTTTGCCCAGACTTTTATGTTTCTCACATATCTATCTTGTTGCTTAATACAAATGTCAGTGTGTCAGAAAATCCAGACGACAATAATATAAACATTACATGGCGAAAATACAGAGGCCTCAATTCCCATTTAAAACTCTAGAGAGGTGTAACAATATGAAATAAAAACATTTTGACCTCTTAAATGGAATATGCCACTCATTTCCATATTCTGTCTCTATGTACACTTTTTTTAAAAGCTCAGAGTTTAATGACAAAAACAAACATTAAAATTCGGTCATAAACCTTTGAGACGAAAAACATATTTGTAGGTACCTGTTTTGTTTCTGACAAAAGCTGTGGTATGCATTCCCTTAAAGTTTTTTTTTGTTTATGATGATTTCTATAAGAGATTCAAAATAATAACCTCCATGTTTACTTAAAAATCATCAAGGTCACTATTCGAAAATTTTAATGTAACTTTTGTGGATAAAGACAATTTTCTGGGTGAGTGCAAACCTTGAGCTAAATTTTTATGCTCAGGAGAAATGGACAATCGAAACACTTAACGAACATTGCCGAACGGTAGATAAATAATTAAGCTACTGTAAGCTTTAGCTTTGATGAAGGCTTCTCATTATTTCCTTCATGCTAAGGAGAGTCGCAATCATCAAATAATGCCAATCGATACAGCCATTATACATTCAAATATTTCACTATAACTTATCGTGAAGAGTTAAAAACAGTTGTATCGCCGAAAGGAAAAACAAGCCTTAGTTTTATATTATTATTACATCATAATATAGTTCTACATAGATTTAGGTAGGACGAATGGTCGAAAATGATGTCTTGATAGTAAATATTAATGAAAAATAAGTAGGAACCTCCTTAATGTTATGCCCATTGGGG
Source organism: Tomocerus nigrus (assembly GCA_019776505.1). Lineage (NCBI taxonomy): Eukaryota > Metazoa > Arthropoda > Collembola > Entomobryomorpha > Tomoceridae > Tomocerus > Tomocerus nigrus. The sequence continues at coordinate 17,344 of JABASI010000896.1, forward strand.
AAGAATTGAAAAAGTTCATTATGCCTCTGCCGTATGATTCCAATTTCAAACTAGTTATTTATTTTCCTCTATTTTAAATGAATGAAAATCCAGTTATTTATTATTGTAAGGGATCCCAAGATTTGATTTCTCCTTTTTTGTATTTATTATGTAAAGTAAAACTATAGCTGTCTGTTTCTCTTCTTACTTATAATATAGGAAGATATTATAGTACACTATTCATTGAAAGATAATTTTTTGGTACAAGTTTAGGAACTGGATGTTTGATTAGGCGGACAATGGGAACAAATAGAACGGAGGAGCAATAGTTGTTTTACAAGAGTTGAATGTTAATAGTAACTGTGCCCATCCACCTCGGATCCTGCATTACAATACAATAAGCAAATAAAATCTATTGAAATGATACTATTTTATTCCTTGAATAAAAATGAAATAACAATCAAGTAGCAAGGCAGGATATTATTTTATTGGACATGTCCATGAATTTGTAAAAGTACCTATTGCTAATTTATAGGAGATAACATAATACATAATGATTAGAGTGTACTTTAGTACATATACTTCCATTCCCTACTTATTGCGTGCAGGTAGTCAAAAGTCACGTTCACGTTCTCAATTTATCTCTAATATTCTGTATGAATGATCATAGTTATCTATTATAGACATTGACTATGGTATCATGTAATATATCCATCAAAATTCCTTCCCTCGCGTTCGCGTTCATCAGCTTATTTGCTCTCCATCACATCGACTTAAATAAAGAAGCAGGCAGACAATCAGTTGACTTTGATTTTTGTACAAGTAATAATAATAACCAGTCAGTGGTACAACTACATAGTTTTTACCTACATATATGAAAGTATAACGTAGCGATAGGATCTCGTAAACACGTATTAGCACAGTGTACTGGCGAATTTGCATGGTAATCATAATAATATGCATATAAAATGTTTACAGAAAGATAATATATAAACTGAAGAAAGGCATGCAGATATTATAAAGAGAAAGAGATGGATAATAATATACAAAATGTTTTCATTGGTTTACATTCAAACTGTGTATTCATCTATTCATTAATGAGTAGTCGAATTGATAATAATATATGCATATAGCTGAACTACGATAAAATGCTAATTAGTGAGTGAATGTGGTTGGCCATCCTCTGTTAATCATGAGATGATGATTATAATATGAAGACGCTCTGTGATGAAGGAAGAGAAGATTTGGCTGGAAGCTGGAATGCCTAGTCATAGTGTAGGTGAATGGTCTCTTGTTGTTGGAAATGAAGTTGGGGCACCTGGGAGCATGAATTCATATAAAACGATACACACGCTCTATACTACCACACTATTATAGGATTTCTATAGACAACAACCTATATGCATACAATCCACATTATTTCAACAAAGTATCTAACTAGAATATAATAATATTATTCAAGTTATTTAGTATAGTGTTGCATAGCAGTGGAGGCGATTGAAATAAAAGTCAAAAGGGCTTGAAAAGTGCTTTGAATTTCGAGGGCTCACTCATGACGATGACTATGAGCAGGTAGAATTTATTCATGTTGATAAGACAATAAATATGCAATTGAATTTCGCTTCAGTTCAGATAGCGTTCGTTTTAGAATGCATTTTCATTCGGGACAAACAAAAGGATTTCCTTCGCATTGTTCTCCTATTAGAAGGGAGATAAAGAACTTTGTATTATTACAATATTTCATTAGAAGAAAAGGGATTTATTTAAATAGTGAGCTATAAGTAAATAGCGCACATCCTTCAAGAAATACTACACACTTGTCTAAGTCTACTTAAGTAAAGTATAATAATATAAGTAAGTAGACGACGTCTGTCTCTATAGTTGTTATTATTATTATTTAGCGTTTCATTTGACTTAGGATGGACCTAAAGTTTACATTTAGAATGGAACGGTTATTTCCTTGCGAAAAACACAAGTAAGCATGCGATTATTGAATTGAATGGATAAGGAGATGGAAGAGCAAGGGAAGGGATATAGGAGTGAGCAGAAAGAAGGTTGTTCTGATTACTCTGTGAAAATGCAATGACATAATATGATGTGTAGTCTAACAGTACAATCCCGGTTCGCCTTACACGCAAGCTAAATAATAAGCCTTAGGTGAAACCATGAAATCCAAATGGTGTCGTGTTCCTGTTACTTGCATTGTTGTTTGCATTACAATTTACAAGGTGTATAGATAGTGAGTCAGTGTATTATATAACTACTATATGTAATAATAATATAAAAGCTAAATATTGCGGTGCATGCTGCACTTCGTCTTCGTCGTACACCCCGACTCCTCTAAGAATTCAATTCTCAAAAGTATAATTTATATAGTTTATAATTACACCTTAATTCCACGATCCAGGCAGCCAGCTACACAAGAGCAAATTGGAATTTCTTCGAAGCGAGCAATTTACAGTCAGACTTTTAAAGTTCACACAAAAGTCTTCCTATGTATGTGTGCCCATTGCTAGTGTATGTAGTATAGGTAATGTAGTTGACCATGGGAATTTAAAATCTGAATAATGAACGCCTAAACGTGGTTCCAAAATTGCAAGTTGCGTTTTTACAATTATTTTATGCTCGTACCCTCAGTCCCTTCTACCTACATCCTCTTCCATTGATTTTGCGTGCTAAATATCATAATCATGCTCATTTCGTTACTTAACATTCAGACGACTATGCTTATGCTTATGCTATAAGGCTATGTGAAACAAGTTGATTTCCCACTCAGTAATTTACATCTGAACATGAAATACATTACATAGGATTTTTGTCAGTCAGAGGAACACAATCTGAGGAACTTGAAAAGAACAGGACGCTAGACAAAATGCAAAGCACATGCATCATACATCCCCATTAAATCATATCCTCCTCCATTCCTCTTCCCAACAATAATGAGATCCAGCTGATTCCTGATTCCAATAAACTCAAATATTTACGCTAACATTCCCCCTAAGGTTTCGTACAGTATTTAATTTGACATTTTTTGTTTTTCAGGTGATTGATTTCGGTTCCAGTTGCTACGAGAATCAACGAGTATACACTTACATTCAGTCCCGTTTCTATCGAGCTCCGGAAGTCATATTGGGCGCCAAGTATGGACTTCCCATTGATATGTGGAGGTAAGCTGTCAGAAATTTACATCTATAGGCAATTATTATTTGTTGTGGCACACAAAGATATTATGGCTCTTCCACTGTAGGCGATAGGGCTTAACACACTTCTATGGTATACAAACTCAGTACCTCGTGTTCGTTGCCACTATTCCGTTGCTATTGCCAGAATTAATGTGCAAAATGCGCAACGATGAGAGTGACATGACACCATCGCCCTTTATTGTGTACGCTAATCCTGAGTCAGCCACCAATGGCATTAACCTGGCCATGCCATGCTACAGTTGTTTTAAAGTTTTTCTCATCCACTCCAACTCGTTTCTCCACTATTTATTCCACTGGGGATACCCAGACCCGATTAATCCGCCTCCGACTGGGCCATTATTATACTTTTCATATCCGTCAACATAAATGCCAGTCCTTCGACTATTATGCCGACTCATTGAACTACGTGATGATGTTCTGACCCATTTATTCCTATATATTTAGACATCGGCTTCTATTATAATATAAAATAATCCTTTTGAATTAATTTTTACTCCGAAACTGACAAAGTCAAGGGAATTTGCATATTCCATGTTGCGTTATTAGTTTCGTTAAATTTTACCTTATCAAATTTTAATGTCAAAAGAAGATTCCATTCTAACCAACGAAAATGACCAAACAAAGTTTAAAGGCAGTGAGCAAAGCTATGCACTTTCTAAAAAGGTTCTTAAATTGTGGTGACAATTTTATTTCGTACATTTTGTTACCCGTCTTACTTGTTCTTCGTGGATATTTATTATGACATAATGACAATAACAGTGATATCCCTAGTGGATTGTACAAAAATGTTTGAACCCTCAACACCAACATGTCTGTATAATTTTTGCTATTAATTCTAGTACGTTGTAATCTCTGTTTTGCTAATGTGTAATTGAATTCATTTTTTGAATTAGTCTCGGCTGTATTTTGGCTGAACTGTTGACTGGCTATCCTCTGCTCCCAGGAGAAGATGAAGCAGATCAATTAGCATGTATGATTGAATTACTTGGTATGCCTCCTCCTAAGTTACTAGAAATCTCACGAAGGGCCAAAAACTTCATTAGGTGAGTCAGTTTTATTTAATTGAAGTCAAAAGTTCACTCGTGCAAAAATAAGCAACTGTATATAGCTTTTATACAAATCTGAATCCTATCAAGATAGAAGATTCACTATTCATTATCAGTTCATTTTTAACAATTCTTAATTTTTGCAACATTTGTCATCATAATAAAAGCGGAGAAGTTAGAGTGAACGTTTGATTTCCAGTCAATTTTTCTCCAATTAGTATTTTGGAGCAGGACCTAAAGTTTCCATTTTTATGTTTCCACAGTTCTAAAGGTTATCCACGTTATTGCGAAGCACAAACATTAGCGGATGGAACAACCATATTGACTGGCGGTCGCTCTCGCCGTGGAAAATTAAGAGGACCTCCAGGATCTCGTGACCTCCAGGTACGGTTTGTTTTCAAAGTTCTACCTATTTACACTTAAAAACATTAACTACCTACTGTGTTTTCTTCGAAATATTTTCTATGTGCTATGGCAGATAAATAATTGGTTGATTGCATATATAATTATTGGTGCATAATAGTGATAATTGGATATTTTGACGTTTTCAGACTGCATTAAAAGGCTGTGAAGATCCACTTTTTGTGGATTTCATTCGCCGGTGTTTAGAATGGGACCCTAACACGCGCCTTACGCCGTCAGCCGCTCTTCGTCATCCTTGGTTACGTCGCCGCCTTCCTCGCACTCCCGCCGATAAGGTAGCTACCCAATTAAAACGATTTTGATTTTCTAATTATAAGCAATAGACAACTAGGAGGAAGCTGCTGAATATATTATGTCGTGGCACAGAGGGGACACTATCTTACCTAGGCATGCGAGACCTCGGAAGGTAGGTAAAGGTTCATTGGCTGTCAGATAGGTAACTATGTTTTGCAGTGATGGTATACGTTCATGATGGAGATACGGGTAAATATAGGGCAATTGGCTATAAACTATTAGTAAGATAGATAGAGAGTTATGAAATGGCAAAACAATAGTCAAGTAGTATGCCGAAATTGAAATCCACCTATTCTAGGGTCATTACTACTTTGGCAAATAAAAAATGTGCAGAGTTCAGACCTTCACAAGAAAATTGTCCAGACGATTCGCAATAGAATTATAAAGTAGATTTGTCCTAAAAGCCTTGGTATATGGAATAAAGTTTGAACACGCATAGCACGGAATTTACATGGTCGTTCCCAACTGTCAGTGACTATTAATAAGCTGAATGAAGCGCAAGGTTAGGAAAAACATGAAATTGTTTATTACTACCTACTATTCCGAATTCTATTCATCATGTAAATGTATCTAATACTATTATTATTATCCTCTAAAGTACCTTGGCACGAAACATGGACGAATTGAGATACTACTTAGATTATGGCGAATTCTAGTGGAAAATAAGTGAGAAGGTAAAAACTTCCATGAGGCTTCAGCTGAACTGAGAAGGACGATGAGTTTGTTAGACAAATTTAAACGCCCTTACGCTATCATTGCATATATACAATTTTTTATCCCATACTTTGTAGAATCAAGATACTGGTCCATTTACATTATATTATTGACTATGGTTTGTTTGTCATTAGGAATGGAACATTTAATTTTTTGTAGTGTAATGAAGGTAGTTTTTCTAATTCGTCGCATTTATGTGGCAGAATTTCAAAAAGTGGAGTAATTGAGAGTAGGAGCTCTTTAAATGACTATAAATTGTGGAGGAACAGCACTTAGAGTTCTTAGACATTAGTGTAAGTGTATTTATAGTAAGTAGGTCAGTCATTCGTCATTGCTCAGGACTTGAATAGAATATGTGTTGAGACTAGAATATTATTAGTAGATTGGAGTGTGGAGGAAAATGTCAAAATATTCTGGTAGTTGTAGCAGAAAGGAATATTATTCAAAGCTCTCTTGTGTACGTGTCTATTAACCGCATGTCAACACTTTCGTTAACTGAAACAGTTGTATCTCTTTACTTATATGAAAAGAGCGTATAGATATGCAGAAGCAATAACTATAGTTTCTTACCTAATACTACATGCATTTGTAGATGTTCAAAAAGCATTTTATCACCATTAGATGAAAATGACAATAGGAAAAGGTTTGAATTCATCTTGGGTTTCATTGTATAAGTAAACTGAAGATAGACCCAGTATGGAATTAAGTAGTTATTGGAGACACATGTGCAATATGCAGCAGAAATGTTTCCATTAGAGAATGGAGGGGATTTACTTAATTGCTAATGATATGATGACACTGGCAAAGTCTTGCTAAGTTTTTAGTAGGCAGCAGTTGCAGTTGTGTTGTGTCTTATAGTGTGGCAGATAAAAGCTATTTAGAGATTTGGGAGGATGTAAAAGAGAAAGCTTTGTTTACTGTTCCTTTTAATGGATTTTGAATAATGATAAAGGAGGAAAGAGTATAATTTTCTGTTTTTCATGAGTCACGGCCGCAGCTAAAAGGCGCACAGTTATGGCGAGTAGGTGTGAATGGGGATGCAGTGCTTAGGCATTGGCTTAACTGTGTTTCTGCAATTAGTAATGGATGGGATTGACTTTGTTTGCAGAATGATAGTGCCTCGGTGCCGGCGAGCGGATCGAATGCTCTGCGGACGAGTGCGAACAAAACGAACATTCACAACGGTAACAGCGGATCCTCGACGGCCACCACCAACGGCACCTCCAGCGGGGAGTCTAAGAGCGAACTCCGCGTCTCCTGCGCTTCAGGCATTTCCAATGGCAACTGCTCCACCCTGACCAATGGACATGTCAATGGACACGGGCATGCCCTCACCAATGGACACATGTCCCACTCTTCCTCAATCCCGGGCACCGGCACCCTCAACGGCCGTCACCAACACAACAATGAGGGAAACAACAACGGATCTGCACTTGCTCTCAATGCTGTCAACTCTCTGTCTAATGGCCAAGCAACCACCAACGGCTCTCTACGAGTCCAGTCCCACAAGCTCCCTTTACTTCATACCAACAATAACTCTTAGCCCGACAATCTTCTACCAAAGGTAAGTATTCATTTTACAACATTGCCCGTGTATTTGATGTATTGCATATCTTCCGTAGTAGAACGCTTAAAATTTCAAATTCTCTTTTACAGAATGTCATCAGCAAGTTACCCGTTTTTTATTTTTACCTTTTTGATTAATTGTGGTAATTTCTTAGCTATAAGTAAGACCTAAGTCACGAGTCACGACTGTAATAAAGGATTTTTCCATCTCAGTATCCAGAAATAATAATTAAAGATGAAGATTAAGAGGAAAGGTCTAGAGTAACTTTTTCGAATGAACAATGACTTTAAATAAAGGATTTTTCCACCTCTGTACCTAGAAATAACCACCAATATCGATTAAATTAATTAATGTTGATGATGTATTACTATGTACGGCTCTTTAGAATAGTAAAGTTGTGTAATTAAAACTAATAAGCTATGGTCATTAATTGAAATAAAGTTGTTTGCTTATTTGTCATCCGCCTATGGGTATTTGTGCACGGTTTTTTTTCGGTGAGCTTGGTTTATTGCATCCTATTTTAGAAATCTGGTAATAAATATTATAGCGTGTACAGTAAATGCACTGGATGATGAATATTCGCTTTAGAATTGTATCCTTCCTTCCTTCCTATGTAGTTTTTATTGTTGCTGAGTAGATAGAAATAATTTGGGGGTTTCATTTCAGTTGGATTATATAGGATTCATATAATAAGTAAATTAGGTTTGAATTATTTAGATGTATACATTTGGACAGAGTCTTGAGGACTTGCGACTGAAATTAAACGCTGCTGTTCCTCCACGCTCACTTATTTATTTATTCTATGAATGTTTCCAGCCCGAGCTGCATAGCTAATCGTAATTGAATGAGGTTAATAGTTAATAGTTAGCACAGCAGCATATGCTTCGTCATACTTTGGCTTAGCTGGTTGCCACTGACTGTAGATATAATTTAAGTTTGTTATTCGTAGGTACGTAGGTAGTCAATAATACTTGCACTTCTATCAACATGTGCCAATCTGCCAATGCTGTATTTATAGTAGTAGACATATATGTCTCACTCATGCGTATCATAACAATGCGAAGCATCATTTAAAACAGGATATAGGAATTGATATTTGCATGAAAGGCATTCGTCGAAATTTTTCAAATACTTTTTCTCAATTTAAAAGAAAGTTTGCAATTAAAAGTTTTATTATATGGTCTCGAGGATTTGAGAAGATATTTAAGTTATATTATCTTTGTGGTTTACTGCCGCGTGGTATTGTTTGTTGAAACTTTAATTTCTCTTGTCGTACACATGTAGCCGCAGCAGCTAATAATAACCAGCACTACTACTAGTATTACCACAGATCGTACAACGCCCTTTATTGTTGTGGAAATAAAATTGGAGCTAAAAATAGATTAGACTACTAAGGATAGTTAGCGTGGCGAAACCATTATTGCTTACACATAGTTATTTTAATTGAGCTAAATTGTAATTTTACACTATTGTAATCCCATTTCAAAACGCAACTTCTCAAACCACATATAATTCTATTTACTTATTCATAAATAACAACAACAGTCTGTTCTATCTCTACGACTAAGACTACTGTAACCTGTAACTGAATGCACTATCTATAAGTAGATTTGAATAATGTTGTTAGACTACTGCAAGCAGACTTCTTTATTTACCACGAGCAATTTTATACAAAGTTTTGGATGTACCTATAACATTGAGTGAGCAGGAGCACCTTATATCTAAAAATCAAGCGATACGGAAATGCACGGTTACTTGAGTTCAAGTGTTGTCTGATGTTTGTTTATGGCTGATGAGAGTCAATGTAAGAAGGAAAGGAATGGAGAAACATATCGATTTTCCTTCAATTCCATTGCAATCAATTTTTGCTTCAATTAGTTAGTATGCACTCTCCTGCCATTACTCTATCTTTCCCAACTATTTATTTATTATTAACTCACAAACCGCTTAATGCATAGTGACGTATAGACTCTCTACTTCAATTAATAAAAGTTAGTTTACCATTTTTTTGCGCGGACTTGAATTGTATTGACATTATGCTCAGACACGTCGGCCACTTCACCGGATTTCGCGTGTAAATACCATTCTAAATCTGTCCATTATTTATATTTATTGAGCAAATACTGTCACTTGCCTCCTGAACCAATAGTAACACTATTGACTTAATGAATCCAGGCCAAGACAAAAACGCTAACTGCACAAAATAGATCATTGCACGCAATTATTTACCTTTAAATGAGCGTTTTTGCACATATTGTGGGATATTGTACCTTTTTCTATAGAAATGCATAGAGTAGTGGCCTGGCCAGTAGGATTTTATTCTATTCAGAGGCTAATTCAGGTACTCAGGTGTGCGTGTTGTGACAAAAAGATGCTTTTTAAGACGAATGATCTTTTATTTCAGGTAGCTTGCATTTACCTTCTGCGATTCTCACCTGAGGATAATAAATGTTTTAAATTGATTAGCAGTTACCTTACCTTATTTATTACAATACAATATGCATAATACAAAAAGTAATTATTTTTTCTTTATTATGATTTATAATTGGACAATAATTGACAAGGCGTCTGTAAAACAATGTTGACGCTTCCGATTTAATCCTATGGAAAATATAGTTACCTATTTTGTGATCAGTAGTATACGTATGCTATTTTAAGTGTTGTTTTGAGTACTTATATGTACTATGAGCAACAGGAGCCAAAGGACAGGGATACAAATGTTCGACCAGCCTGATTCATTTTTTTGCAGATAAAAAGTATTCTATGCTTTTAGACAAGAGATAAGTCCTTCAATGAGATATTATTACCTTGAATAGTCAAAAGATCAAGACAAGTTGCAAGCTTGCAGGTAGTCGTTTAAATTGCAGTAGCAGCTTGCAAGTACACACTAAGCATGACATCACAATTCACTGAGCTCTATTATTACTAAATTATATGGAAAAGGCCATATATTTTTTATTATCTATTGTAAAGACACCATCAACCATTTAAATTCAGTGCTTATTTTTAATATCAGTGTGTGACTTAGTAAATGAAAATCCTATGGGATTTTTTACGAGTATGTGATACGCTTTGACTTTGGTTTTGAGTTTACATATAGATTCATGAAATAATAAGTACGTCTTTTTGCATGGTTATTGTATGGATATATGTGTAGGATTTTTCATAGTGCGTATTCTTAGATTAAAAGTCGATTAAAAGTACAAAGTTATTTTAGATTTGAATGAGGAATGCCAGGATTGAGCTGAAGCTATAAAGAAACACGAAAGGACTACTATTTATGATCTAGTCATGCTAGCTCTATATACCTAAGCATGTGGAAGAAACTAGTTAGCTAGCTTACAGTTATTGATAATGGTCAGTGCAGTAGTATCTGTAGTAGTATGTGCATATTATGCTATAATGACGTATTAGCTGAAGAATATTTATTTCGTTTTACATGTTGTGCTTTCACTTTGTGATAGCAATTAGATTTCTAAAATGTAATACCACATTTCATGTATTGCACTGCTCAGTGCATCTGTATAATGCTGTCATAGACAAAACGATTGTATGTATTTGTATAGAATAATCCTATCCTACCGTAACATAAGTTGGAAAAGTTTGTTCTCAAGCCTCTAATCAAAAAGTCAACCAACTAACGACCATAACATCATCAGATACAGATAACTAGTATAATAATAATAATAATAATATAAATAATGTAGCAAATGCATCATCTGATATGACGAGAAAGATTTTATCACGGCAAATAAGATTTTCATATTGTACTTAGATGACGTTTATTTACAATTAGGAATTTAAATGTCTTACATGTCTGAAGTATGAATGAAGAGGCCATGAAGATCAAAAAATTCCGAATTCCAACAAAAGAAAATACAATTTTGAGGCTGATTAAAGTTTTTCAATTGCCAAAAAGCCACTGTATAGAATATTGAACTAATTTTCCGTATTTATGCCGTCGACATGTAGTAGCTAGGTATCGAAAGCCTTGCAGCTAGATTTGAGGTGAATTCAGTGGAATCGCCTGTATAATTTTAGATAAAAAATACTAATGATATATAGTGATGGATTGTATTATGAGTGAGTGGGTAGTAGATACAGATGTGTCATATTATGATGATGTGCAATTATCGTTATTATAGGCCGTAACATTTTGAGTGGTGTGCACAGTGAGATTTAGTAGATGATGTGAGAGGGGATGCATTAGTAAACCACAGCAAGGTAAATTGAATGGAAATTCTAAGGAAGTAAATGAAAGTATGCATCTTTTTGTCTCGAACAGAATTTTGATGGTTTGTCTTTAGCATCCATGGAGTCCATGCCTTCAATTTTTATCCACATGTAGTTACTCATGTGTAATGTATGTGCAGTACCTAGTACGGTACAATGCCCTGTATCTCACATCTCTACACACATTAACTTATAGCTCTCTGCATCTCAAGTCTCATGCAACTACACTGAATATCTTCTACACCTGGCCATACATCGCCAATTCTGTAAAATAAATTGTTATAGTGTAAAGGAGTAGAAGAACAATAGGAATATATGCATAGACATGCAAGTCTTAGTACAAAAGCCAGCAAAACTGTGAATGAAATCTAATCCAATCATTTTAGGTGATTATTTTATCTGGCAACCTTGAAATAAAGCAACATTATAATACCATTCTTCCCAATTTCTGTCTGCCCTTAACAAAAGGGTATAACGTGGCTTAGCTACAAATAAAGATGTGATTCAGGTGTGCCACTAAATAAATAAATAGCTAGCGCAATAAATTAACAATGAACCATGGATGACAATGCTGCAGTTGAACAATTATACCCCTAAAGTTAAATTCGTACAATCAATTAATGCTTAGCGTTAATTTATTTCCAACTATAATAGCTGGATAATTAATTAGCAAAGAGTAGATAGAGAGATAAGAGTGTGGAAGAAACACTACAGCAGGGAATGGTAGGTGTTGGTGCAGTTTTTATTGTGTCTTTGCAAACTTGAAGCTATATTGTTGTGACTTTGTTAGTGTGATGCGATGTGATGATCAAAGCTTTATCTCTCTCACAACTTGTGTGTTTGTGAATAGATGAGAATCAGATTGCTAAGTTTTTCGAATCAGCCAGTTGTGCATGGAACACGGAAAAAGCTATAAGAATGTCGACTCGACTGTGTGTGCCATAAGAGATTGGTAGGTAGTAGGTGCAATAGTTTGTCTCATGTTTTGGCTCACAAACTCACAACTCACATAGACATATAAGTAAGTGCACTTGCAATGCAACTATTTAGGTCCTCAGCAATACAATAATACAACTACAACTCAACTCAAGGTTGCGTCACAAAGTAGTCTATGCTACAGTCTGCCATATTTCTCTATTGTATCGCATTAACACAGCATCTTTCTTTCCGGCTTTCTTATGCATACTCGTTTTGCTAGGTCTGCTCCTTGCTATGTTTGCCTTTGCATATTATTATGGTATTTGATGATGAGCAACGCTTGGATATGCAACCATTTTTTGCATCATTAGGACATTTATTCCATTGAATAGGATATTATCATTACAAATGGTTGTTTAATACATTTCCCTTTCAATTCTTTGTTGTGGGGAATTTTCTAATATTATTATAATTATTATAATTGCAATTTGTTTATAAAATATGCAATATAACGGTGCATTTTATCGTATAATTATTTAGTGGAAATATAGGAATGGACACTTAACAAATTATTGTACGAAACTATATTATTGACATAAATTAATTAAGCTTTGTATTCGCATAACTAAAAATTATTGATAGGAAGGAATGGCAATTTAGAGTGAGTTGGCAGAATGATATCATGGATACTTTTGAAAAACTAGTAGACAGTACATAGTGGGCCAATTCACGTATTCGCAAACGTCGTATTCGCATACGTGATATCTGAGATTTACTGCGTTTACTGCACTTGCGAATTGGAAAGCGTGAACACATAACAGAACCGTTTCGCAAAGTTGGTGTAAACTGTAAAAAGTAAACAAATACCCAGGTGGTTTAATGCAGAAGTTTGTTATT
>JABASI010000897.1:0-30603 GCA_019776505.1 Tomocerus nigrus
TTCATGCTATTCTTATGGGAAAATTTTAAATTTTTTGTCGCACAATATATCCTCCTATCTCAACCCGACTACCTTTCCTTAATTCTTAGTATACTTTCAGCAATTAATTTTAGTCAAAACCTTAAATTGAATGCTTAGATAATTAGTCATCATCATGAAGTCACGAACAATTCCGTTCTCCTTCCATTATATGAGGATCATCTCTTATCTGCAGATAAGCTTTTCTGAAAAACGGAAACTAAATAATGAGGAATCTATGAAATAAGTCAAAAGATTGTAGGTTTATTGGTATTCCTGTATTTGATAAAATATCTCATTTTGGATACAGGCAGTCTTGGTATATACATCGTCCTTATTTTGAAATATATATAGGTAGGTATACAAAATCTAGTATTTAACTACTATTTTCTATGAAGGAAGGCTACAATAAGGAAGTACCTAACCTTTGTTCATATAGATTTTTAAAAGAACAAGGCATTTTTCAGTTTTCAGCGTTAAAAATTAACTGGGCATTCTGCCATTATATTATAAAATACAAGCTCATACACCTGAAATTCTATACTTTTTTCATGTGTTACATTGAGAAGACTTATTTGACCCAAACCAATCAGACCTATGTACATAAAATGTAATAGTATTATTGAATCTCAAGAATCTAAACTTATGGTTTACAAATTATTAATTTCATAAAATTAAAGATCTCTAAAATGATTTAATTGCATTAAAAACTAAAGTATATTCGAATGGATTGTGTGCATGGAGTAAAGTCCCGGGACACCCTATCTAAAGTAAAGTATGTAAGTAGCAAGTGATGAAAAGTGCATTTAATTGATGATTTCTTGAGCAGTAGTTGAGTTCACACAGATATCATGAGAAAAGTGGACTAAGTGCAAAAAGCATTAAAAAAAATAAGCTACTGCGTAAAACAAACATAAATGTTTTTATTTCTCTATCCCTGTCTGTGTTTACTACATATTTATGTCTTGGTGTGTTTGCATGAATTTTCTCTTGTCCTGTTTCTGTCTAAATGATTGCTTGTAACTGCGATGTGTGTTGGTTGTTTACGGAAGATATTTATTGAGCTCAACGAATCGATCTCACTGTAGGGCAGAATGAGAGAGAGAGAGAGATAGAAAAAATATATTTAGTGTGAGAAACAGAAACTCGGTCGATTCGATCGTCAGCCTTCTAACAAAAGTGTAATTAAATTTGACCGTAAATGCACCATGACATGTACATGTAGGTGTCGGTGTTCGCTCTCAGTTAAAAATCAATAAAGTATGTTATTATATTTATTGGAAGATCACCAATACGTGCAAATGATGATAATAATATGATATTGATGATAAAAGTGAAAGCCAAGAAAGAAGAGAACAGATCACATAGCATCACAGCATGATCTTGCTACAGTATACTTAGCACACGATCAGCAGCTAGATCAGATCAGATATTTGCTTCTCTATAGTACTACACAATGACTAAGTATAAAAGTTGTTGTAACTGAGTTGCACTAAACTGGCTGCTAATAATCGTATGGGAAAGAAGAAAACGTTGAAAAATACATGCAAACATGAAGTTATATGGTTCTCTGTACAAATTCAAGACAGAGAACATTGTGTTACTTACTAATAAATCCTTCACGACACTTAATTCTACTTAGAATAGAGGAGATCAAAGATAGACGTTCTAGATAATCAACTTAATAGCGAAATACATTTCATTGCACTTCAAACTTCAAACGTTTAGCATGTATGAGATTCTAAATTCTAAATTGTAATTGCACTATTTGCAAAAGAGTGTCTGTATGGATGTTCTTGCTCAAGAATTTCGTGTTGATGCTCGACTGACTATAGTTTGAGCTTACATTGAAAAATGAAGATAATAAACAATTAAATCCTTCCATCATTGTACAACTACTGTATGAGTATGTAATAATGTCATGTTAATATACTATTGACCTCACAGATTCATTTTATCCTTATCACACGAAATAAAATTGATGATTACGGTAGATTTTATTGGCCATTAGTCTCCCTCATCAAATTAAACTCTCACTTTTCAATGCGTTCACGTGTTGCATTCAGTTGTGCTCTTCTCGTAAATCTTCATTGTACACTTAATTGCCTGTGTTGATTGCTCCCAAGTGTCACAAACTAACAGGCTATCCATTGTAAATAAGGCAAAATTCATTTTCCTATCACGGCAATTATTCATCTAGTTAGCATATCCTTCATTATTGATGATAATTTTATTCAAACTACATTAGAAAACACTTTATACTAGATCACTTCTTATTATGACCAGTGCTAATGCACAATCAGCATATACAAACGATAGATTATAATATTCATTCATATCATATCGTATACACCATGATTACTTATGCAAACACCTGCCCTATACATTTTATGACGCTTCACTGACTTACTTTTCTACAAAAATGAGATTTATTTCGACTCCTTCTTCGTGGGAATCTTTCTAATTATTTCTTGCATTTTTTCATGGGGCTTGATAAATACATGAAGCTCGACAACCAGTCAAGTCAACTAGATTCTATTTGCTTCATGAGAGACTGAGAGATCTTTATTTCTTCTAACTGCTTATTTACTGCTTATGTATGCACCAGCAGAGTTTCCCTATTGGTCATCTATCTGTCTATCTGTCTCTACTGCTACAACAAGTACCCATCTATATCTACCTACTTATTTTCTAGAGCTAATAATCTTTCTGCGTAGTTGGATAATGATCTCTTCTTCGACTCCTATTATCATTCCTAGTCACACAATAATAACGAAAACAATCTATGCGTACATAAGTAAGCTCATCTTAGCTAAATATGTAAAAATATGCTAAAATTGAGCAAAAACGTTCTTAGAAAACTCCAATGATGTAATCATCAGAAACTGTTACTCGGAATTATCAGCTAATAGTAATATTATGATAGATAATCATGATGCACTGTCCATGTCATCCTATTCAATGGCTCTATACAATCAAGTCACACATCACAAATTCACAAGTCAAGTGTGGTACTGGTAAAAAAAGTCCATCAGCCAGGAAAATACTGCCTATTAAATTAAAACCAGCGGACAATGTGATATTTCCATTAGCTACGTCATTCATCTGACTCTCTGTGAATGAAGAATTCCTCTTAAGGCGTTCCTTCCTCTACTATAAGAACATGAAGTATTATTGGATTGTTGTGTTACTATTCCCTTCTGTTGTTGTTTTGTTGGATTGAAAATCCTTTTCTGCACTCGGCAAACTCTGCACTGTGAGAATAACTGCCAATTAGTAGTCTGACGTAGTCGAGCTAATGAACAGACAAACATCTTTTTACACGTAGACTAATTAAAGTCTACAGCAACCAACGGACGAGAGCCAAAGCCAAGCAACAAAGTGGATACATACATTAGCGGATTTTATAGGAGTGTTTATACTATCACTACTAGATAGATAGATCCTATATTATATTTTTACTAGATTCTACTACTACTTATTCCATACATGCGCCAACAAAAGTCAATGTATGAATATTATCAATCTATTTAATACCAAAGTAGTATGGACTTAAGACAAAGGTAAATTCTATTCGTCTAAGACAGAAAAGGATGTAATAATGTAACTATATGTAACTATATTCTACTAAGACTACTACTACAATATGTACATGTATCAAAATGAACGTGGGACATGTAGTATTTATATTATTATTATATTATGATACTCTCTTTCTCATATTGCCTAGTATGTATATGCATAGGCGCGTCTTAACTCAGGTTTATTCTATTTCCTTCCATTCTTAATTCTAACGAGTGTTACTAGCAATATATAGCAGACTTCCAACAACTATTGTATTTCCATTCTTCCTTTCCTTCCCTCTTGATCCTGCTATCCTAGCTCTGAAGCAGCCTTCATTACTTTAGTTACATTACATTAGTTATGAACTTTGTGTCCTCATTTCATTCAACTGACTCCAATTCAAACTAATGCCGAGAGTTGAACAAGAAAAGTAAACGAAACGACATTCCTGAGCTTAAATGCAGAAAAATAACTTTCCGTAGTTCTCTGAGTTCTAAGTTCTGTGACTAAGGCCCATTCACTCACTCTGTGACTCCAACTCAACTTTGTACATTATTATGCGCATAATATTTCCAAACATAGCTTTGTTTACTAAATATCAGTTTCCAATTTCAAACAGCATGTATATACATAGCTAGTATAACATCAACACTAATAATAGCTCACAATCAAAATAGATAATATCAACAGAACACTAAAGGTTGTAATAAATAGACTATATTACACAGACTCGTATCATATTTACATGGAATTATTAGGTGCATACCAATGTTTCTCTGATCTATCATACATAACATTATCACTTGTTAATAGTAGCTATTTCTATATACTACTACACTTACAATTAACATTTATATCTGTGTATTTTGTTGATAAATGTAGATTGCATTTTTGGCCAAAGATAATAACAGTTAATAATAGTGTAGTATTAGATTGTTGTGCATGAAGGTAAAATATATTGCTACTAGACTACATTGTATGATTAGCAATAATAAGTGCAACAATGAATTCTTATAAAAGCAATAGGATGTGAAATATCTGACAAGCAAGGCAAGTACATTTATATAAACACTCGTATATAATCCACCCTCGTTTATAAGGAACGATTTTTTCAAATTCTAAAAAAGGTCAACTTACTTTGACCTTAAGTTATGTATGATAAAATATTTTTCATTTAGTCAGAGGAGTATACAGAAGGAATTGCTTTTTTAGAGGGCAGATAAATGGAGTCTATACGCAAAGCGGTACAAAAGCTATTAGAACAACAACGTTTTTCTTTGATGCTAATGCTAATAGCAATAATAACAGCTACTTGTAAATTGTAAATGGAAAAACACAGAATTTATGTACATCGTTTCAGATAGGCTGCACTCGCACTCTATCTAAAATAAAGTGTAAATATAAATCAAAGAGAACATTTTATTGCATATACTTACACATGTTTTGCATTCTATTGAATTGTGACTCAACTATAAATATTATTAGTTCGTTTTATGCCTATGCATCTTGCTTACTATTATTATTCTCTTCAACTTGATACTGTTATATTTACGTAGCCTTTGCTTGGTATTATTTATTTAAATGTTTCTTTTGTAGCCTTTTCCATGTATAGAAGAGTATTGTACATTCTGTGTAGATAGAAACATCCCTGTCTGTATAACACAAACTAGCATTGTATATTAATATAATTTGTGAAGGTCTTTCATTCCATTATCTCTGTATTTTTCTGTAAATGCAATGTACTTTCATTGTTATGTAGTAAATGGTAGTAGGATTTGATATTGCGTCTATAGTTTAGCTAATATTATAATATTTCATATTGCTTATACTGTATCCGGATCCGCTTTGTCGCAAAGCCCTATCTTTGCATATTATTACAGATAATATAAGGAGATTGAAATGAAAACCTGTTGGAGAATTCCGGCAGCGCTGCCGTCTAACCTAAATAGTTGACTCTTTTCTCTACTCTATCATTTCTGCTGAGTTTCTGTTTTTGTTTACTTAGCGTAGTATAATTCATTGTCTGTGTGCATTATACTTTGCTATACAATCATCATAATTAGCTCAAAAGTGTTTACTATTCATTTGTTTGCTTACATAGCTATCCTATGTATATTCTGCTGTGCTAAGGAAGAAATGGCTTTTAATACAAAATGCAAATTGCAATAAATTCTTCTAACGAGCAAAGAAGAAAATGAATGAATGAATGGGTAATGAATGAATGAATCAACATTAAATCAGCATTTCTGACTTTTTCCATCAAACCATTTTTACACAATCCTTTTTTCCATTGTATACTATTCAGGATGCATTTTATGTACATGGTAGTGGTATGGGTAAAAAGATAATACAGTGCAACATATTATAGTGTATGAGATAAATATATGTAGGTGTATGTATAGAAGGTAATACATGTATACACTGCTAAATAAATAATGTGTTGTATAGTAGTCGAGAGAGAATAATAGCCTTAGATAGGATAAAATACTATACAGCATGTCCTACTATATTATAAAGGCTAGATTTTTCCCTCAATTCCCCTGCTTTGTTCTCAAGCTAAGTTTGCTTACGGAAATAACTTTTAAATTACATTACATACATGAATGTAATAAATTAGATTAGATTACACATTGCCCTGAACTGAGGGAAAAAACTTGTGTAAAAAAGACTACACACACTTTTTCGTGGGCAAACAAAGATGATGGGAAGAAAATGTGATGGCTTCTGCTTGTAAGTGTGTGTTGTGTGTTATAGTGTTGTATGTGTGTGATGTGATGTTGGAGTGTGTGTGGTAAATAGGATTTTGTATTATAGGACTGCATTTGGCAAAAGTGAGTCAGAAGAAAGAGATTCTGAGAAATATATATCGGCAAATAATGAGGGAGCGAGAACTGAACATTGACTAAAGAAAGAAAGAACATGAGCAGAGTTTCAATAAGTCTCAATCAACATCCTTTTTCCTAGTGACTCGTCGATCCTTCTACTCCTACACACGTCTACAATCTTCTAATCTTTTCCAAACTCTAATTTACTGCTCTCTTCTCCATAGCATTGCACATTGTGTGAGTTGGAGCAAATGGAAGACAGAGCACGTAGTCGTGCTTTTGTCATGCAAAAAATGACATGGCGCAACTAACAATAGAAAATGGCAATAATCATAAGATGCGGTGAGTGATAGTTTATTTTATGTCTTTAGATTTAGCGTTAAACTGCACATGTGTTCATCAACTATTATATTATACTATTTCATTTAATGTGAATGCTACATCCATAGATACATTGTTGTTTTCTATCTGTGTACATGTGCAAATTCCACAAACTGGTTATTGCGTTAGTAGTTAGAGAGCGGATGCGATGATGATATGAGGATGAGTGACTGAGTTTTGAGTTGACTGGACCACTCACAGATTTTTCTTAGTATCATCTCTCTCTCTCTCTCTTTCTATCTCTCTCACAGAGAGTTCCTACTTTACTCAAGAAAAAAGGAGTGGGGGCGAAAGAGATGAAACAAAAAATAATTACCGAAAATTATAATGGATACTTATAGTTAGTTATCTGCGGGGATTGGTTGGATAATCCCAACTTTTATCTCTGGCACAATGTAATAAATTCTAGTTCTCGGATTACTAATAAAAGATGACTATCATTCCATTCATTCAACTTTGTTGTTGTCAGAGTAGGAAGATGTAGACTGAGAATGATTTATTGTTTTTCTCGATATTCCTTTGCGCTTACTTACGCTACGTTAACTTATCTGTAAGGGAGAGAGAGAGAGAGAGAGGATGAAAACTTTGAGAACAAGTTACGACTTTAGCATTAATTCATTCTCTGAGCTCAAAAACTCCTTTGCGAAAATATAAAAGCGATCAAAGCAATAATAAATGTTTCCAACGATTAGCCACTTTAAAAATGGGAGAGGTTTAATTAGCCTAGCCACTTGCGTTAATTTTCTGGTAATTTTATTATTGATGCATCTGTTTTGTTTGAACATTTCTTTGTTGTCCCTCCCGCCCCACTGTATATACTAATCAACTCCCTGTTCAAAATAATAAAGACACGATCATATCAACCTAAGTATTTCACGCAATGCTCTACAAACATATTCTTCAGTACATTTCACACCTGAACAAAGTGAGTACCTATGTAATATATAGAAATCATAAATATAGGAATTTTTAATAGGATACAGGTACAAGTGCACGCAATTCGTAACAGTATAGTTAATTGTATCTGGTTTAAGCCTAGAGCTTATGTTAGCCATGACTTGTAATAAGTCTCTTTTAACAATATGTAATAAGTACAAGTAGACGTACGTACGTTACGACAAAAACAAAAACAACAACAACAAAACTAGCCCATTGAAAGTTGCCTACTTACGCGGCTCTTACTTACTACGACTTAATATCTGTGCATGCATGGGGGAGAATTTCCTATGTAATAATAAGAAAGTAATAATACCTAAGAGGTTAAGGAATATTAGCATCAATATGCATGTGTAATCCTGTTGTGAGTAAGTAAGTAAGAAGTAGAGAAGAGAGATAAGTATTGTTAAAGATTGGATTTGTTTGGAGAGGGAATGGCGGATCTACGAAGAAACAGGCCAAGTCGACAACATCAGAGCAGAACAAGACAAGGCATGTGTATACGGTGCCATGGCATGCCATGCAAAGCATAAACGAGGCAAAGGAATCCAAGCCAGGCCAAGCCAACCAGGTGTACGTATGATATGAATAATATGAATCATCATTGGACTTTGAAGAAATCTGATGACGAATTGGGAAAAATTGCGTCAATCGAACCGGCATTGCTTTTGCTCTTTTTGCCTTCAGGGATTTTAATACTTTTGCCTTCTCTCTCTCTCTCGCTCTATCTCTCTTTATTCGCAACACACATAGATCTATCTATCGAAACGTCCCATCAACTCGCGCATAATGCTCACACAGTACTGAGTGAGTGCTAATACACAAGGCAAGGTAACCAAACACAATACGACATGCACACAATGCAAAACACAATTACACATACGATCTCTAGCACAAAGAACCACAAAGTTAGAGGCAAAGCCAAGCAAACCACACAGATTACTTTTTACCTTCTATCTCTATCTCTTCATATTTCTACACATCATATTCCATATGAATTCTTTTCAAAATGATGTGATGCTAAGCGAAGCATTAAATTTTAGAGATTGCCGACGGCACACCCTGACTTGTTGACTTGACTTTTCCATAAGAGATTGCATGATATTACGATATGATGATGATGTGCTCGGATAATATGACATGAGCCTCTCCGTCCCTGTGTCTGTCTCTACTCACCACCGCACTGTGTGTTGTGTGACTATTGAAAAAGGAAGTTGGCTTTACTAGCAACTAACTATGTAGCATTACGTAGCCTCTCTTCTGCCTGCCACGACTACTGCGATGCTCTTTGCCCAATTTCTGAGTATGTGACAAGGTTTTATGTTCCATTCCAACGCAGTAGTTAAAAGACATCATTTTTTAATCGTTTAGAACACTGTACAGAATGGAAAAGTAATAATACTACAACCTTTTTTCTAGCAGGGGATGTTACTTTATTGCATGTCTTGTCTGCATAAATTTTGCAAAGGGAGAAAAGAGCAGAAAACTAAATCCTGCGCTAGCGCTACTACAATTCAGTTTCATTTTCTCTCTCCACCCGGTTAACATTTTCTCTAAAGAATTCTCCAGCTTTGCAATAACAGTCCGTCAAGCGAGCAGAGGCGAGGTATGGGAAAACGATTTTCTCATCCTACACTCCAATTCCAAGTTGAAGGAAACAGAGGTGAACTAAAGCAGACAAGACTCAGAGCCGGATTTTCTCTTTCCGCATGAGAAAACTGGAATAATTTGCCTAAAATTGATAAAAGTTACATAGCTCAACTCCTTTAATATTTTAGATTAGTTTTTTGCGTTGCTAATGAAATTAGTCAGAGTTAAATGTTAACTCTTTGCTTCTTCAGTGTCTTTTTCGTTTTCTTTGCTGTATCCTCACGGTGTAGCATTGCATGGTAGAAGAGAAGAAGAGCATCAATCTGGAAGAATGAATATCTAGGAGGAGGAGGAGGACTGACTGGCTGCTGCCCGTGGAACTTCTTGGTATTCATAGCTCAAAGGAGACAAGTTCCATTTTCCATTTTCTGTGTGGATTTGCAAAAGTTGGAAAAAATCAAGGAAGACGAGAAGAGAAAAGGAAATATTAACGTAATCCATTGTCTGAAGAATAAGGAGTCAGGAATGAATGAAATAACGTTTGTATACCAATCTTATATTATTATATATTCTATGTATATTCATGTGTCCTGTTGGCAGTAAGCTAGTTGCTAGTTGGTTTGGTTTTGCAAGTGAAGATTTGTAGTGTAGAATTGGGAGACGACGAAGAAGAAGAAGAAGGGATGTCAGGAGAAATTCATTCTGACTGACGATTCTCATGGTCATGGAATGCAAGAAGAGAAGAAGTAAAATAACATAACATAACCTGATGTAATTTAATGTAAGTCTTGGCTTGACTTTTGTATGCAAAGCATTTGATCTCTTATTCTGTAGGTAGTGAGACTCTGAAACTCGTGTAGTAATTCATCTACCTATCTATCTATCTACCTGTCTCTCTGTGTGAGTGAATATGTTGTATACTGAGCAGTAATGCTCTTCTTCTGCTATCTTCTGTAGTAGTACTACAATACAATAAGGCGCTATCTCTCTATTAGACCTACTATTATATGGAATACTACGGCTGCATGAGGAATTTACGAATTGAGGTGAAATCGACTTGACTTTAATCTTGGAAAACACAAAGTAAAGCAGACAGGAATACTATTCTCTCTTCTCTCTCTCTCATTCTCTGTTACCTACATATACATACATATATATACAATAATATCCATCGTAACTTATTGTGGAAGAAGAAGGAACGTAAGTGTATCTGTAGTAAGTAAGTAAGTATCTCTGTTGAATCCGTATCAGTTTTTCTGATATTCCACCACCTAATGTGTATCTAGTAGTAAGTAGCTAGTAGTAGAGAAGAATCATCGAAGTATACTACTAAAACGAGTATAAACTGAGAAAATAATACGAACTTGGTGTTCTCTCTAGCCTTGTGTCTGTAGTCGTCGTAGTATTGGTCGTAGTATTCATTTTATACACAGAGGAGAGTGTATACTAAAATGTATACTTGAAACGTACATTCTCAATTCATGTGACCATAGACTTGAGAAGAGAAAAATAGTAAGCAAAGTAGTCGTAGTAGTAATAGTAGTAAGTGGATAGAATGAAAGATAGGGAATACTAGTAGTAGGAATAGGAACTGAAGTTTAACTTGTGCTGTGTGTGCCATGTAAAATTGTATTGCAACTTGATGTGAAGTAAAGTCAGAGAGCTAGGACATCGTCGTTTTCCTACATACATACCATACATGTGACTATTATTATAGGGAACTAAAAAGGCAAGGGAAGTTCGAGTAAAAAGTGAACAAAACGAATATAGATGTGGATTGGGTTGCTGCTGCTGCTGCATAGTAGTATCCCACTGTGTTCTTTGTATTTTCTGTTAGAGGAGTATATCCAGCCATAGAGAGAGAGAGAGAGAGAGAGAGACATATAGACAGGATACGGCCTATAGTTCTCAGAGATACAAGACTTTGGTGTATAAAGTTGAATCGGCTCGACTCACTGGCGTAGCGAGCCAGAAGAGTGCAATTTTCTATGTGAATGTATTAATGTAGAATTGTGAATGAAGGCTGGCTGGCTGGTTTGGTGTGGCTCGCTGTTCACGTTGCAAGAGAATTCTCATAGTCTTTCGACTTGGTTTCCTCCTGAGATTCTTGTCTTGTTTGTCTGCGTCATAAGAAAGAGGAGAAGAAGAGAAGGCAATGCAAAGCAAAGGAACTAAAGGCATTAGCACGGGCCCATATGGCAGGCCTGCTGGTGTCTACTAGTGTCAGTCGGTTGAGTTTCTGTTTGAATTCAAATATTTGCCCTTATCATTCTATTATTCTTGACTTTGACTCACATCAAGATTCGGTTTCTTTCACTTGATTATTAGAGAAAAATGTCTTCTTAGCCCACGTACCTATTTACACTTTTTTATTTATCTTCTTTTTTATATTTCGTCATTTCCCTTCGGTTCTCTTCTTGTTCTCCTCAAATTACCTTGAATAATATAATATTTGGAAATCCTGGCTGGAAAAAGGACGAATCCTCCAAGCTCGAACACTCTCTCAGCACTCTCTCCCACACTCTACTCTACAAAATACTACTCTACTACTATGTAGAAAATATAGTCAATAAAATAGTTCCGTACTTTCTTTGACTCTTTCGAGACTTTTCCAATATTATTGATTAGTTTCTTGTAAAAAATATCGAATTGTGATTTGTGATGTGCCGTGCCCTTCTACTCCTTTGTGTATTTGTACCTTATGTGATTTTATAGTTACAAAGGGGATGACTATGTTAAATAGAAATACAATAATTAGCATTCTACTACTACAACACTGTTATATCTACTATATTATATTACTTACTAGATAACAGATATAATATAAGTTACAGATACTAGTACACGTACATCAATATATTAATCCTTCTCTCACTCTGTTACAATTTGTTGTATGTAAAATAGTCACACGAAAGACTTAAAAAGCTATGCAAGGAAATAGTAAGGGGAAAGTGCATTTAATTTAATTATGATTTCAATTACTATTTTATGTTTTATCCTCTCTTTCAGTTCACATTGAATTCAATTAAAACAGAGTTTTTTGATTTCATATTATTTACCCTTCCTCCTCCGCAAGACCTTACTTAGAACAACTAACACTTGAGTTTATATTTTTATACCGACAATTACCAACAGTGATTTTACATTGGAAAGATTTCACATACACACACACACGAAGGATTTATGTACTGTGTAGCGGCACGTTTTGACAGTAGCATACATGACACTGTAAAATTAGAATTTATTGAAAATCTTGGAAAATCTGGAACACATAACAGTGTGGCGCCTGCATTAATGTCCGTGAAGTTTTGTTTACATTGGAGAAAATCAGCTGAAATTCCTTGGGAATTAAAATCTCTCTATAGTTCTCGTCAATTAGAAAATGAACATATTGGAAAATGATTGTGAAGAAGGTCGACAGTTTTACGAAGAAGATAATTCTCGAAGCACATTTACCTGCCGGATATGCGGCAAAGCCGAATATCGAAATGGAGAGTTCGAGACGATCAAAATGGGTGATATTTTCACTCACATTACTCATTTCCCCTCGATTTCTGCGGAAAATTCGGAGCGAGAGCGACTTTGTTCTTCCTGCACCAGTCTAAATTTTCATTTGCACTCGCCACCGGAAAGCTCATCTACGAAACTAATTCAAAGGAACAGTGGTTCGACGACTACGATCATGCAAAATCTCAATCATTCTAATCACTCTAGTAGTAATTTTATAAATAATAACAATAACAATAGTCGAAGCAGCTGTAGTAGTAACACTAGTAATCTTCTGCAGTCCGCCACGCCTTCGCCGCCAATACTCCTTCATTCACATTCGCCGAATCCGCCTGGAAACATACACCACCATCATCTAACGACGAGCCACTCACCCCCAACGCCGACAATGTACCGTGACAATAATAACTCCATGCAACAAATGTCAACGATCAATCAGCCACAGCGAATTCATAGTAATACAACACTTAGTCATACTCCGAGTCCTACTTCATCAATCCCTTCTCATCAGAACCAGAATTTGACCGTGTTGACCACAGTCACAAATTCATCGACTGAAAACGAAGACATAAAATATCCCCTTGCTTTTTATCATTCTCATCCCCCTGTTATCATCCATAGCAGCAGCAACGGCGCTATTGGACCTGAAAATCATCCTTCCAACAATTCAACCACAAATTCTTCTGTAGTTATTAAAACTGAATTTCCTGAATATCCTCCGATTGAATCTCCTCCTCCTCCGGTTGCCGTTCCTCTTCCTCTACCACAGCCGCCACTACAGCAGCAGCAGCTTCCGCTCACTTTTGAAAATTCTGCAGGAAATCCACCTGTCGGAAAAGAGTGTCAGGTCTGCAAGCAGACTTTCAAAAATAATAAACTTGCTCGTGTCCATTTTCAAAAAGTACATGAGAAAATTGGAAGGTTTGTTTGCGAGATTTGTGGCGCAGTTTTCTCTTACAGGTGAGTCACTCTTTTCGTCATGGCATACCATTCTTTCTTTCTTTCGCCAGAGAGACTTGTCTTTTACACATTCTTTACAATATCTTAATCATAAGTACTGTACATGCTAAAAGAGCTAAGTAAGAGCAGCAACTATCTACTAGACCACTCTCCATAATATTATACATACATACATTCTGCTAAGTCGATGAACGTTACTTTTGCCATCCTTTTTCTTTTCATCTACTACATTCTACTACTTCTCGTGCCGACCAGTATATACTAGTTTTCCATGCAATAATATCTTGCTCTTTTTAGCCATCATATTTGCATTATCCCACATTATTAGTATAACTTATGGCTTATATACTACTACTACTACTACTAACTGCCATGTTTTAGGGCAAGCCTGGCTTCACATACTTTTCTTTGACAATGAATACCACAGTTAGGATTTTATGTCTACTCTACATCGTTACGTATTAGATATATATACACAACTCTAATCAACAAAGTACACACACAATTCAGCAGAAAGTCCATTTACTATATACTATGCACTATACTATACAGGTAGATAGTATATAATATTATAACCACTAAATGAAATTCATAATTACATACAAGCAGAGTCAAGTCAAGGTTGCTGTCAGTGTAATTATAATACCTTACGCGTAAGCATTGCAGAAATACATTAAATTTAATACTCTTTTCTAAGAATTGTAGAAACTTGTGTAGGCAAACAGACCTATCGTTAGTTAGCTACATGGCACTAACACATTCCCTCTCCACCATCCTTTAGTTAGTTGGATGGAACATAGTTGAAGGCAAAAAAGATAGCAATTCCCTTATGATTTTTCATCAGCAACCATAATATCTACTGCAGAAGAATTTTCCATTTCTTTACAGCCTGAAAATTCTGGCGAAAAAGGTGGGTTAAGTCAAATTAAATTCGAGTAGGTAGCCTTATTAAATCCAATTGTAATTTTCCCAACTCCATTCTTTCACTCTGCCGTAGCATATGAAAACAATCCAAACATGCAATTTGAATTAATAATTCATTTGATAGCTTTATTATCTGCCAATTGTCACATAAACTGTGGAAATAAAAAGTTTTAACATGTGAGCATAGAAGACACATATAGTGTCACACTATATGTACCTTAAAGAAATTATGTAAGGAAAATCTAATAATATTATAATAGAGAGCTAGAAAATCTACTAAATACCAAACTACATTGTTAGAGAGATGGCGACCATCGTACATAAGAAACATTAAAGATAATGATAATACGGCCATCATTATAACATCACATCTCTCTTTATCTTTAATCTGTTCTATTCTTTCGTATATTGTAAAAGTAAGGAAAACACACAACACAACACACCCTTTGAGTTCGGCTACGTAAACAAGTCAAAGACAAGTGGTTGAAGCCGTTGCATTGGATTAGCATAGAGTAGAAGCCACAATAATAGATAAACACAAAGGACGAAGCTATATCAAATAATAATAATAATGTGATATGAAATGCATAGCCCTTGCTCTCGTGTTCTTGCAACAACTAAACCAAAGTAATAAGAAGAGAGTCAAGAGAGAGAGAGAGATATGCTTAGAATGATTATGACTACATGCGGCGTGTATAGTTTTGCACACAGCGTGGTTTGCTTTGCAAAGCTGTATAGCTTGGAGATACATTAGTTATCCTATACGGTGACTGCATCCGGTTTCTGAAAGTGTAAGGCAAGGCACAAGACAAGGGATGGGATTCCCCAGGATTTAGAGCGTTGAAATCAATTGACCAACTCTTTTTTCTAATGAGGATCAACTTTCTTATTGGATTGCTCAATCGGAAGATGAGTCGTTGTTCGTTTCATTATACTATATAGCGTTAAGGATATTAAGGGTTGCCGCATATAATAGCTATAATATTATTATCTATGGTGCTATGGCCTTTATAGTCATTTACTAGTTGTCGACTGTATATAGAGATGTGTAGTAGTTAATGATATTTGATTTGGAAATGTATTTAAGTGCATAAGTTGCTGGGAGTGTATAAGAATGGCAATTATAATAGATTAGTCTAAACGATCCTGCCCATTTCTACTTCTGCCGTGAGATTAGCACTATTTCTTGTAATAAGAAAAGATTTGAAGGAATTGGTTCGTCGCTGCTGCTAGATTTCTGATGTGGTGTGGTCTGCTCTGCTTTTGAAAGAGTCTTATGTGTGATCAGAGCAATGATACGATATGATAATGCACAACAGTGCACTACAGATAAATACTATAGAATAATAGAGAGATAGATGGATGGTGAGTTGAATCCAGTCTGTTTTTACTAGTTGGTTAGTTAGTTAGTGAGTCTGGTAGCGTAGTAAGTGAGTGAGTAGTAGGATAAATAGTAGTAGTACCTTGTGAGAGAAGAGTGTTATTCGTTATGAATGAACGTATGATAGATCTTGTTTTTGTTGTATCGTAACTTTTATGGCTTTTGATTTAGTTCTTTGATATTGTTTCGCTCGAACGGTCATTTCATTAGCTTAACTTAGTTAGTATCACAACAAGTGAACTGAACTGAAGCAGAAATCTTATATTAGTAGTTAGTCTTAGTAGTAGCAGTAGCTCTCATTATAGTTGACGACTATTGTTAAAAGCTAGCCGCAGCAACAACTAAATTCTCCAAGTGTACTCAACTAAAGTAAATCAAATCTGAGGAAAAAAACATTAAGAGCTGATTTGATAGTTATTAAATTCATCATCCATGGTTATTTATTTTTAACTTTCATTTCATTTACGCTGCAGTGGCAATGCAATGCATCTCCGCATATTATTTACTCTGTGAGACTGACCGACCATTTATTAATGGATCTATCTATAGTATAGAGCCAAACCACAATAATAAATAGTTATAATTCTCCAAGTGCACTAACTAAGTTTTATGGGAAGAAATTTTTGTTGTAAAAAGAGTTAGTAGTTTCAAAATATTATTACTATATTATTTAGTTGTTAGTACTTATAATCATATTACATTATTAGCAAAGTTCATTCGAAACGAGTTAAAAAATTAAACTGTAAAGTTTTATACTTTTATACTACTT
Source organism: Tomocerus nigrus (assembly GCA_019776505.1). Taxonomy (NCBI): domain Eukaryota; kingdom Metazoa; phylum Arthropoda; class Collembola; order Entomobryomorpha; family Tomoceridae; genus Tomocerus; species Tomocerus nigrus. Next base: position 16,856 of record JABASI010000897.1, read on the forward strand.
CTTTAACATTGTGCTGTGGTGTGGTGGTGGTGAGCATGAAAACATATTTACAATTACACATTACAATTAAGAACCTGAATTTAATTTAGTAGTTTTGGCTTCGCTTTTGATTTCCACAATCACACTACTACTATCCGCTCGCTCAACTCCCAACATTAACAAATCTCGATTGAAACTAGCAAAGAAATCAGAAACATTGTAAGAACTAAGAACACTGATAAAAATAAGGATTTTTTTTCTTATATTATTCTTCTACTTCTTCTCCATACCGTAACGTTCATAAAGCAAATATAAATGTGTATGGACGTATGTAATAATACTGTTTTATTAAGTTATGATAAAACAGGTTCGGTTTATACTCCTCCTCGGGGATCAACTTCCATAGATTTTACACTTTTTTATATAGACGTTACGACAATCTGTGCATACTGCATGCTAACTAAGCATGCTGAATGAAGAAACAAAGTTCAACATTGATTTTTCATCTTGTGTGTGTGCAAGGAATCTGAGAGAATCTCTTTTTGTTCAGCAATCTCTTGGAAAAACTTGGAAAATTTCACCTGTATCATCAAAGTGTTCAAACAAAGTTTACTTAGTCATCTCATCAAGTAATGTAGAGATTTGATTTTTATACGATATGACAATTGTCATCATTAAAAAGTTAATGTTGTAAAATTTATTTGCTGGGATTCGTGTAGAATTTATAATTACAAACGTTTATGAGCATTGAGGATCACGTATTTGCTGTAAAGATAAAATTACTGCTCTCTGAACAACTGCAAAAATTCAGTGGGGCTGGGGATTGTTAAAATCTGCAGCTGTGTGAGTCGACTTGGAAATTTTTCTATTTAACTTAACGGTAAATTTTCTCTTGCAATAGGATATATTAAAGTGTGTGTAATAAGTGAGTGAGTGTTTCATCGCCTAGTATTCCATGATTCATTCAAAGAGTTGGTCAACTCCAATCCAATCGCGCACTGATGATTCATAATATGTAGACTAAAGTAATACAAGGCTTTTCTAGCTACGAAACGAACTACGAATGCTCAAAGAGTGTGGATAACTGACGCAGTTTTGCAGAACAGACTCTACAGTCATCACTAGCTACGAAACGAACTACGAATGCTCAAAGAGTGTGGATAACTAACGCAGTTTTGCAGAACAGACTCTACAGTCATCCTTTTCATAACTAAATGGAGATTGGGAATCGGATGGGATTGATTGTTGTTGCACCTGTGTATGCCTTCTATGCCCTCCCTCATATATAGTTACTCATGTCTCTCTGTCTCTCTCTCTTCTCTATCTTCTATCTACTTTGTGGGAAATGAGTCGTTGATTGTTTAGATTTGCATTTAAATTATGCTTTGTCTCTGCTTGATTTTCAGAGGAAGTCTCGATTCTCATCTAGCAACACACAACCCTCCCGCAGTTACCCATGACTGTCCAACCTGCGGTCAGAAATTCAAGGAAAAATGTAATCTGACTGCACACATGAAAACACATTTAGACATTCCGAAAAAGTTCAAGTGCGATCTGTGTCCCAGTGAATTTTCCAAGAGAGTCAATCTTCGTTATCACATCAAAAGAAAACATCCGACACCAGCCGAAGGGATGAGTGAAACTAATGGCTCTAGTTCCAATAATCCATCGGACGCCAAAACCGATGCGACGAAATTATCTGGAAAAGACAAGGATGGAAAGGATGATAAACCTCAAGGAAATTTTAAGTGTGAACACTGTGGTCGTTGTTTTCTTTTCAAGTAAGATCTTATTATTATTTTCTTGCATAATGTAGGTTGGTACCTATCATTCTTGATTCTACACTGTAATTGCTCAGCAGCATATTATATTGATATTTTCATGTTTATGTTTGCTTTTCCAGAAATAATCTCAAAGCTCATTTACGGACCCATACAAGGGACAAGAAGTACACGTGTGAAATCTGTGAAAAGTCTTTTATCTATAAAGAATCCCTGAAAAATCACATGTTGTTGCATAGTAATACTTTACCTTATCTCTGTGAGATCTGTGGAAAGAAATTCCGTGATCGTTCTAATCGTCGAAAACATGTGAAGAATGTGCATAAGTACATGTTCATCAATAGCGACGGGACAGCAGCGGCGAATCCTTTGGTGACAACAAACGGAGAAGTGTCTAAAAATGCGAAAACACCTGCTGACACCGCATCCCCTACGAAAACACCTGGGAAAAGAAAGCGGAACTCGAAAAAGAGTGAAGCTAGTGAGAGTGCTACGAATCCACCAACGAGTAGTAGTACAGGGAATCTACTAGGCGACATCAAGATAAAGGTAGACCCCGAGGAAAATAAAGTAGGCATTATAAAATCCACTCCGAAAAGCAAGAAGGCTAAAAACTCGAATAATTCCTCCACTTCTAAGACAACAAATAACAAAAAATCCGTCATCGTAAGTGCAGCATCCACGCTCCCAGACAGCAGAGACGTTGACCGTAAAATAATTATGAGTCCAAGTCTGAAAACGTCTGGAAATGATTTTGCTCATTCTCACTCTCATTCATTACCTTTAACAGTTCACGTGCCCCTTAGTGGGAGTAACTTAAGCCCAAGTCAATACAATCATGGACTGAGTCACGGGAGGAACGTCATCGTCAAAGCTTCATCGACAATCTCATCTTCGAACCAATCATCCAATCTAAGTCCTTCTTTAGACTTGTACCAACAACAACAGCAACAGCAGCAGCAACAACAACATCGTGTCTCCCATCAACAAAATGTGATTGTATATCCAAAGCCGAAATTAGAGTCACAGCAGCCGTACCCGCCTAGCTCTGTGATTTCTCAAAACCTTCAGCAACCGCAGTATTATAATCACAATCATCCGTCACAACAGGGTGAGGGTGGCGGGGGAGGCTACTCCCAGCAAGGAAATTACATTCCGATGCCAATGAGCGGACTTGTGTCACCTCCTTCCTCGATTCCTCCTCAACAACCGTCAAGACCTTCTTCTAATAGTGCATTCGATTACGTTCTTAGTACAAACACGTCATCTGATAGGTCAAATGAGATCACCCGCTACGGTGGTCCTCCTCCACATAGATCTTTGGGTAGGCATCCTTCCGGGGACGTCCCAGTCGTCAACGTCACCAATCAATACTCACACTCATATTCGGACGCTTACCAGCAGCAGCAACAAGAACACCCGCATCCTCATCCTCACCACGAACACTACTGGATGCAAAATGTGGAGTCGTCCAGTCACCCGCCGACATCTTCGTCACCTTACAATGTAGCAGCTCGTTCTAGTGAAACTCCAGCCTCCGTCACATCCTACGAAGGCCCAATTACAGCCGCTTCAAATGTTCTCAATGCTCCTACTTACACTGTATTACATGGTCAACAAGAAGGTGTCCAAGATCCTTCCGGAAACGGGAATTTCTTTTTTGACTTTACCTATTTGAATTGACTTAGCAGTTAAAAAATTCATTTCAAATTTAAATTATGCCTCTCTTCTACTGAAAATATTCATTAGTTTTTCTGCATGTTAATTGTTGCTCTTACAATATATTATAGCCTCACACTTCATATACTCAGCAGGGCTAACTGAAAATAACATTCTTTTAGACATTGTAAACTTATTGCCTTTAAAATATGATATTACTCGTACATACAAAATAATATTTAGTAAAATCTCAGTGTGTGCATAGGCTCTGATTACTTAAACAACTATAACTTATATAAATCTCTATAAATGATATGATAATAACAATGAAAAAAGTATTCCTCTTCATATAATTAAAAACAAAACTCTGCTCCACTTTTTGGTTGTATTAACGAATATTATTATAATATATATTGGTAGAGTTAGGAAGCAGAAGGAAGAAAGAGTGAAGATATTTAGATCATCATCACAAACATTACAACTAAATAGTATTATCTATATAATGATTACTAGTAAATTGGAATGTAAATTAAATTAAAATTGTAGAGAAGCTATGTTGGTTGCCTTACCTTGAAATCTTAATGAATACTATTAACGAGTTACCGATTGTTGATTTACTTTGCATTTTTGTCAGTCTATTAGATTATTAGTGAGTCGAGGAAAGAATGTATTACATAATGTAATGATATGATATAATTATAAAATATATAAGCTACCTAACCTACTACTACTACTACTACTCCCTGCCTGTCTACCTACTACCTACCTACTATAAAAGAAAAACACGCAGGAGTGGCAGCAGAAGCATCAGCTCAATCTAAGGAAAATAGATGAAAAAATACATTTGATAGAATCAAATCTATAAAACTACATACATAATGTAACGTACTATGCATACAGACTTGAAACATTTTTTATAGGAAGCTTCTCAAGTGTCTCAATAAAATAAATACTATTAATTAACTAGGTATACACAGTATTTAATTATAGAGGAATCTTTGGTTGTATTATCATGATAGTGAACTATAAAAGTGATGCGGTGACATGATACAGACATTATTCGTCGATCACCCTCATTAATAATAATTCTTGTGTAGAGAGTAATTTATATAAAATTATATTGTACAGACAGACAGAAGAGACAGACAGAAACATTAAGTAGCTAGCTCTGAAAATGCGCTACTTAGATGAATAATAATTATTGATAATGAATAGTGTTGTGAATTCCAATACTGCCTTTTCTACTGGCAGTAAAATGTAAAACTATGATGAATCGTAGGCTAAATGTACGTTTACGCTAAAAAAGTTGCAAATACCTAGATAATAACTCTATATATTGCATAGGACATGAATCCCTTATGCAGATATACTTATTACCTATGCAGACAGACACTAAATAAATATGATTTTAAATGGAATAAAATGAATAAAACAAGACATTAGCCATGTAAGTTGATTACTATATTAAGTGCAGATATACGCTGAAAGTAGTTAAACTCTGTGACTTGATTATCTGTAGGAAAGTAGAAATATAGGCAGAAGATGATATTTTAGTCAGCATAAAAATAAATACTGAATTGAATACTAGTAAATAAATAAAAAGATAAATTATAATACATAAGTCTCAATAAATAGTCCATTTATTGCTCTATCGAACGTTAAAGAAAGAGAACGACGAAAACGGAAACAGGGGAAGTGGGGAAGACTATTCCATATATAAAATAAAATGCTTACGATACATATAATTAGTACTTTTGAATGAATTTTCTATTGTAGACAAGTAAGGAAGAGATGTAATAACGTGGAGCGTTAAAAGAAATCAAAGCTACCTATACTATGTGTGTGTATTGTATTTATTATGGTATGGTGAGTCGTGAGTGTGAGGGAAAAGAAGCGAATTTGATTTGATATGATACATAAATGACGCATTTCATTAAATTAATTGCATTATTAACCTAACTATGTATATTCATTAGCTTTAGTATATAAAACTACTCTGTAGCTATGTTGAAAATGTTAATACTTATTGTGCATGATATTTACTATACTATAAGTACCTGCTTGATTTGGGATGAATTAAAAATTCATTGCCTACGGCAGATCTTTAGTAAATATTTGCTGCATAATAATATATGCATACATACCCATATAGCTACTTACTTGCTACTTGCCAATGGTCTAAGATAATTATTGGTAAAGAAAGTGAAGACAGAACGTTGTGACCTACCTATTGGATTCCTATTTACTATTCTTCTCTGTATATTATTGTTACATATTATATAGCTACTACCTATTTACTTACTTGGAGTGAGAAATGTTAATCACGTAATAAAAAATGAACGTATCCGTGAGTACCTACTACTACCTACTTATATGTAAACGAAAGAATGTAAATTAATTACGTGAAATCGAATGAATTATTATTGTGAAGAGAAGAGAGAAAATATTATATATACATACATACATATATATATAAAGTATATAAAGAAGTCTTCGTATTACAATTGTTGTCGCATTTTCTGCAACTCTGTTTGTTGATCTACTTTATTATTATTAGTATCTCACACACATCATCAGTCAATCTCAATTTATCATATTTTTTCAAGTATTATAATCCTCTACTACCCGTAGAAATTATTTTATAGGGACATAATGTGTTGAGATGTTTTTGTAATTAAATCGAAGAATAAAATGAAGATATTATTATTATTATTACTTATTATATATACATTGCTACTTATATAACTATAAACATTATTACTTAATTAATTAGTGATACTATGCTACGTTATTATGTACATAGAAGTTATATTATTATACTTACATGCATGAATTATACAGGGAGGTATTTGAAATACATAAATATGTGTATGCAATGTAATTTACATGATATTTTTTCTCGTCTGTCCATGTCCTGGCTGGGCAATTACAATACTATTACTACATACGTATAGAGAATGCCACGCCTGAGCTGAGGAATACTTATGATGACTAGGTAGACTAGATATGTGCATTTATTTTCTAAAGTTAATTAATTAAGGCAAAGTAAGTCAGGTGCAGCATATTTACGTTATATTAAATATATATACTGTACTCAGAGGAAAGATTTCTTGTCGTTGTTTTGTGTTGGCTTATTAGTTTTTACAATGACTTTACTATATTATAATATTTACATATAGCTACTAGTATATACATTTATTAGTTGTGTTGTAGCTAATGAACATTAATTAAAGTTACGTTAATTAAGGAAATAATACAAAAGTTTATTTACTCAACTCTCCATATACAAGTAACATTTATTTAAATGCTACTGTGTCACACTCTGAGTGAAAACTAACGTTAATCATTCTATATGTACTATTATTGTTTTTTGGCTTTATTATATTGTTTGTTATTGTAGTTGTATGAAAAATCCGTGCTCACCTATCCTTAAATTACCTTAATATACGTACGTAGTGCACGTTAATTCATGATTGCGTCCATTTTATATATAAATATTATACCTGTACACTATAAAGACAGTTTAGGGGGAAATTAGTAAAAAAGGCAACCTGATTATACTTTTTCTTGTGTAAAGTAGATATATATATTGTTGTAATATATTCTGTATAATTTCCTTTTTCATAAATTCATGATCATTTTGTGATGTGATGAGCGGACAGTGTAGAATTGTATCGTATCCTATCAGAAATCAAAATAACCAAGCGAGAAAAGTCTATGAATATGAAAATATGAAACGTGTCGTATCGTATAAGTTATGAGAAAAGCCTCACGATTATGATATAGCTTATATAATGTTACACTTATTAAAAATACGTACACTATTATACAATTGTCTCAATCAATTTGTAGTAACTAAAAAAGATGTATAATGTGTATTGACTATTACATTATTTCTAGTAGAAGAAAGAAGACGAAGAATACGTATGATAATATTACATATACTATATACACATACTCCTATATGTATTAAAAGTTGCTTTCAGAAGAGATGGACTCATTTAGACTGAAATTGTTATGTATGCTATGGGCCATTGATCAAAATACCTAAAAGTAATACAATAAAATACACTAAATACTACTAATATACATTTTAATGCGATATGTGCATTCAAATGAAATCATTTCAATCTATATGATTAAATATGCAATTCGAAGCTTATATATATACACTCCTTTATTCATTTTTTATATAGTGCTAATTCTAATTGACAATTAGTTGGGATGGGACTTGTCCTCTGCTCATTATTCATTGTCCATCAGAGCAAAAAAAGCCAAGCCAGGAATAGGAGACTGTCTTGTCTACATAAATAGTATAGTATATTTAAATCGTGATCATATTTCATAAACCGAAAACTTAATCGTATTGTAATCTAAGCATTCTATTGTATTTCTGTGAGAAATCGGGAAGATCTACTTAATAAAGTGCGTTCGCATGCATAAAACTAACTCCTAATTATTACACAAAATCATTTCAGACCACTCATATCTCCCATTCTCATGATTATTATTAATTATCCATAAAATGTATCATAACAAATCAAATTTAGCAAATCACTTTTAACAGAATATCTACACTCAAATTGTGACACTTAACAAACAGACAGTTAATATATGCACATACAAAACTATACTTTATACGTTTTGATATGTTGACTGAGCCCAGACAGATAAAATTCTCATAAAACAAGGACATTGTTGATGCAGTGGTGAAATACATCCGACTTTAGCAATGATTCATGACTTAAATCGTGCTGAAATAAGGAATCTGTTATTTCTATAATAAACATTGAAATTAATTCAATGTCCATTTTTTATTATCTGTTCCTTGTGTGTCATTCGGTTAGAGGATGATTGAGATTATGAGATTAAGCTTTATTAGCCCACAATCTACACGGATGACATCAAATAGTATGAAAAATCCTGTTTTATTCGTTTGGTATAAAATTTTGAATGCAATGAGGATTAGCATGATTACTGGTAAGCATGGATCATTTCTAGTAGCTATGTACTTTATACCTGTTTTATAATATGTATAATTATAATGCAATTTATCAACATTAATAAACGAAGATTACGATAAAAAGATATGAAGCAAATTCCTCAAAGGGTTTGTCACAGGAAAATAACTTTTAATTCACGCATTTCATAAAAGATTTCAGGGAAGGCAAAAAATTCACAATGGGGCATGGTAGGTTATTTTCGATTTTTGTTTTGTTTTTAAATGCACAATTAATTTTATGTGCTCCTCCACTTATTGAGTACAAAGAAGAGTTCCATAATCCCTCAGAGCGTATGATAGCTAAGAGTATCGATCCTCGAAACCGTTTACCAGAAACTGTGAAACCAATTCAGTACGATTTGGAAATACGAACCATTTTGGATGACGGAGGAAATGAGCCCCGATACACAGCTCCGTCAAAAATTTCCATCAAAATTCAATGCCTGGCGGTCACTAATAGTATTTCCTTGCATGCTTTAGACCTGGATATCAATAACAGTTCTATTACGGTAAGTTCCCTTTGAAAATAGCTCCCAGTTCATGAAAAACGTGGAAATTATTAGTAATTTCCCAATCTTCTGGATTCTGAAAAGATTCACGAAGAAGAGACGAGTGCTTCCATCGCAATTGAAAATTTTGCCAATGATCCTGAGAAAGAGTTGTTCATTATAAATCTTGGCACACAACTAGAAGTTGGGAAAAAGTATTTCGTTTACATTGAATATGTTGCCCATATCATTACCGAAGAAGGCATACATTATGGCTTCTACNGGAAAAAGTATTTCGTTTACATTGAATATGTTGCCCATATCATTACCGAAGAAGGCATACATTATGGCTTCTACCGAAGCTCCTACAAAACAAATACTGGCGTTACAAGGTTCATACTTCATCTCAAAGCTATGCATGCTATGCATCTATAAAGATAAAAATTGAAAACTGAAAATTAAATTTTTTTAGAAACTTAGCCATCACGGATTTTGAGCCAGCAGATGCGAGAAGAGTCTTGTTCGTCTATTTATAGTTTCCTAATCATTTTCTTATAATTATTTATTTTATTACACTGATATATTTTATGATATTTTTTATGTTAATTAGCCCATGCTTTGACGAACCTCATCTAAAAGCAATATGGAAAATTAGTATTATTCATTTACCACAGTACCATTCATTGTCCAACGGAGATTAAATTAACTGCAGACGTACCTGTGTAAAGATACTTATTACATTTCCACGTTTATTTCTTATTTCTCTATTTATGTTCGTCTGTAAGGCTGAAGCTATGACATTTTTTATTTGTTTCGTAGTCCTGAACTGCCCGGTTGGGTTAAGGACACTTTTGAAGAGACACCCCCAATAAGCTCATACTTAGTTTGCTTTGCTGTTTCTGATTGTGAGTACGATTTTGCTTTATCTACACAGGAATTTTTTAACTACATAAATATCTCCAATTATCATATTCTTGCATATTTAATCAGTTACAAGCAAAGCAGCCACAGCTGGTCTTTACGACCAACCGGTTACAATCTGGGGTCCACCCCCACTTATGGAAAGAAATGGTGGAGATTACTCTCCAGATATTTCTGCAAAATTACTGAAATTTCTTGAAGAATATTATGATGTCCCGTCTTATCTTACAAAAATGGATAAAATTAGCATTCCTGACTACACTATGGGGTAATTTTGACAAATAAATGCTAAATTCATTAAATCAATGCGTACATTGCATAAAATCTTCACACTAATATGATGTTATCTTTCGGTTGTTTCCCTCGTGTCTATAGAGCGATGGGTAAGTCTGGATAATTTGTCCTTTTCATTTCGGATTAAAATATTTCGCCAATTTTTTTGAATAATTTTAATGCATTAATTTTCTTCTCATTAGAAAATTGGGGACTTAACACTTATAGGTAATTATTACACCTCTTGGTCATAATTAATGGATTTCATTTGCAAAAAACTACATCATAAGATTTATTTTTGTTCAAAGGGAATCACGTCTTCTGTACATCGAAGGGTTAACTACCATTCAAGACAAAGTATCAATGACAAACACCATATCCCATGAACTAGTTCATCAATGGTTTGGAAATTTGGTAATAGACTAAAACTTTATGTTAGATTAACTTATCCCACTTATACATAAAATAAAGATAAGCATAATTGCTCACTTCTTTCAACAATTTTCTTCCTAGGTCACAATGGAATGGTGGGATGGTAAAAATTTTAGTGAAACTCATTTTTATGTCATATAACGATTGATCAATTGCAAGCGTATACAAATGGCAGTACTACATGAAAAATGAAATTTTAGATCTGTGGTTAAATGAGGGATTTGCATCATTTTACGCCAGTATTGGGGTCAAAGGAATCGGGATAGATGATCACGCACCTATGGAAAAGTTTGTTTTATTTCAACACATTTCATTCAAACTAGTCTTAAGGAATTAAATTTTTCTTCATTTCTTTTAAATTGTTTTAGCCTAGTTTTGTCAGTTCATACTGCAATGCAAGCAGATGTTCTTCCTACCACCCGTCCAATTCATTCTGAAGTCATAGTTCCAACAGGAGGTTTATTCGATTCGATCATTTACAGCAAAGGATCTTCCATTGTTCGCATGATGAACAGTTTTTTGACAGAAGATATCATGAAACACGGCCTGACCAATTTTTTGGAACATTAGTAAGCATTTTATAATGGCAAAAGTGAATTTTAGAAGATCCCCTCTAGCATTTTACTATTCATTGCAGCGAGTACGAAAATGCCCGTCAAGATGATTTATTTAATGAAATAAACGGGGTAGCTTTAGCAGGAGGTCGAATTCCCCAAGAGAGAACGTTTAAGCAAATCATGGACACTTGGTATTCCTATTTCCCACATCTGCTCATAATTTTTTACGGGAATAAAATTTCTTTTCGAGAGTACTAATTTAATTTCCTGTCAAATGATATAGGACACGACAAAGCGGTTTTCCAGTTGTTAAAGGTACCTAGTCTTTATTGCGCCAATGTTTTACAATCAGTGATCTAATAACAGCAATAAATTATTTATTCTGCGTATTTATTACAGTCACACGGAATAGTGATGGATCTGTGAGATTTGATCAGGTATTAAAAATTAGGGATTTTAATTCGTGAAATTGCAAAAGAATTGTTGACTAACAATACATTTCTTCTCCAGAGCAAATTTGTTGTTGATTATCCTGGAAGCCCAATTGACGCAGGAGAACTATGGGATATCCCCTTGTCATACAGGTTGCAAGGAGCTACATTTACAAGTTCAGTTTGGATGCTTAGTAAAAATCTTACAATGAGAAATTTGGGCACTGAGGGCCAATGGATACTTGTTAATCCCGAAGAAATGGGTAATACTTTGGGCTTTACATTTTCCCACAAATTAAGCATCACTAACACTTAAAATTGTCAAAGTTTCTGTTGTAATAATGTCTTATTTAGTTGTATAATTTTATTTTTAAGGATATTATCGAGTTCAATATGATTCCAGAAATCTTAACCTGATTATCGAACAACTTCTAACAAATCATGCAGCTATTGATGAGTTAACTCGAAGTGCATTAATCGACGACAATCTCAATTTAGCCTTCTCCGGTTAGTGACTAATTATAATTGTAAAACGGTAAAATGAGTAGCTTTGGGGTACCGTGACATTGACCTAGTGACCCTATGTACATACCATATGGGACTTATTGAACACTAATAGGGTGTCCATGAAGTTTTACAAAGTTTTAACGATGTTTTGACACACAGTGTTATTGACATGACCTTAGATGATCTTACCCCATTGACTTGACACCGTTTTCAAGTTTAGTCTTTCTATCGAACGAGCAGTACGTGTACAAAATTTGAAATGCGTATCTCAATGCGTTCATGAGATGACCACAAAATGACCCAGTTGACCTTGTCCCAGTGACCCTATTTTCTAAATCAGTGGTTCAATACCTCTAGATGACACAGAAAATTTGAACGATGTACCTCAATCCGTTCAAAAGGTACCTCAATCCATTCAAAAGTTATCTTGCCCAGGGACGGACGGACGGACAGTTTGGGCATTCTATACAGAGCAGCTACGCTACTCTGAATAAATATCGTTACCTTTCTAGTAACAAGTACAATAATTATGCAAATGAGAAAATCAACCTGTATAACACTAATTGAATTTTAAATGAAAAGGGCAATCAAATCTTGGTCAGGCTCTAAGATTGACTACGTACTTGAACAAAGAACGTAACTTAACACCATGGGCTTCATTTGTAAGTATTGCAATTGGAATTTTAAATTGTAGTCAAGAATATCAATTTTAATACCTATTATCTACCTGTTTTCATGATTGTGGTAACTAATTATCATGTCAACCCCGACAGGTGACGAATATGGCTGCTCCCTACCGAATGTTTGGACGCTCGGCTGCTTTTACCTCCTTTAAAGTATGCATATGTTTTCATCCCTATTTTACATATGAAAATGTTATAAATAGATTTTCAACTAAAACCCTTTCTGACTAGAAATACATCTTAGGACTGATGACTGAGCCATTAGTAGCAATTGGAATTGACCCACAGCCTGGGGAGCCTATTGCTAATGCCACACTTTTAAGAAACAGATTATTCGAATGGACTTGCAATTTGGGATATGCTCCTTGCATTACTTATGCCCAACAAAAGTTCACCGCTTGGACACAGAATCCTGAACTAACACAAACGTACATATGTGCATTACTGTTTACTCAGCAGACTCCAGATTTATTTTTAACCCCATTATTTTTCATGCAGAATTTTACCGGATTTACAAGCTAGCGTATATTGCACTGCAGTAGCCAATGGAGGAGATATGGAATGGAATTTCGTTCTGGAACAATACCATGTAGCTGAGCGTGATACAGCAAAGGTCAACTTGATCCGAGCTCTAGGATGTGCCAAATCCTCATTTAGACTTAATAGGTATGCAATGGATTTGCAATTAATTTCGGATTTCGAAATAACTATACATTCATAGGGATTACAATGAAAAATATTTATAATTTAAGACTACTGGATCTGGCTTTGAATCTTAACTCCGGACTGGAAGCAGCCCATCGTGTTACAGCTCTGCAGGCTGTAGCTGGAAATTCTGCTGGAGTTGAGCTCACGTTCAATTTTATCAGAAATAACTTTGAAACACTTGTTAGAAGGTGATTATTTAACATGTGCACAACGGGATACCGGAAATTACGATTTTAATACAATATCAATTAAAATATTGCTTCATCAATTTACTAGATATGGAGTTGGTATCTTTTCCAGTACTGTTTCCACCTTGAGCAATTATTT
>JABASI010000898.1:0-30584 GCA_019776505.1 Tomocerus nigrus
TAAAATAGAATCTCCATATAAATCAAAAAATAAACAGTACAATTGCATATTCTCTATTGTTTAATGTAAGAAGCCTCCGTTTCATTTTTAAACTTAATTATTAGAATGTCCAGCACTGTCTTGACAGTGTTGATAAATTGTAGTTGAAAATTTAAGATGTAATTGTGTATGTAATCTAGAGAGACACATATAGTTAAAGATAGCTACATAAAAGTTAGGTATGTAGTATTCATTAGTGGATTTATAAGTATATACGGTAGTGGAGCTCTAGGAAGAAGAATTGTTTAGACATAGTAGAGAAGGGCTGTATCTTGTAGTAGTAGTGAGTCCTAATGATTTTAATTGGATGTGGTTTGGTTTGGCGTGACATGGCTTGGCTTCTTGGTGAGAGAGTTAGTTTAGTGTACTGTGTTGTAAAATTAGTGATGTAATTGGACAGATAGGTAGAACTACCATTATGTTGTTATAATCATACTTACTACTACTACTACATACTACTGCCTCCTGTGCCTTTGTGTCTTTCCCATCAAGGACAAAACGAACTCTTATAATAATATGTAACATATCCATAGAAGTGCGAGAGAGAGAGAGATGAATATAAATATATACGAGGGATGTATGAAATGGATACGGGATAGCTAACTAAACTAAAGAGAGCTAAAGAGAGAGAGAGGCAGAATATAGAAACGAGAGATAGAGTGTGCCGTGTATGTATTTGCCTCTCTATAATTAAAGTTCGGCTGATCTTCCTGCCTCCGACCGAAGTGAATTGATGGAGACGGAACTGAACGGAACTGATTGTGACTACAAGTGCCTATCTCCACCTAACTATCTCTCTCCAGCTAGCAACTAGCTACTAGCTCTAGCTAGTTCCTATTTAGTTCCATCAGCAGAGATCCATCCATGGAAATAGAACTCTAACGTTAACGTTAGTCCGCGAGCAAAGTAAAATAAAACAGCCAACATTTTCAATATTAGCTTCATTTTCACTTTTGGCTATCAAATCCGCACATGACGTGAGTATTGATTGATAGAATTTAATAAGTAGCAGCAGCAGGTACCTACACACACACAGACATATACATAATATACACTTATTATTATAATACTAGTATCATCAAATGAAATCCCATCAAATTGTATTGACAGTGAAAAGTGGAAGGAAAAGAGAATGCCCGATTATTATTGTACGTATACAGCTCTATTTGATTTATAGATGTATTATAGGTTATATACTTTCAATTCAATTCACTCGACTCCTCTATGCCACAATAATATGCGCAACTTCTCTATTATTACTTTGCTAATTCTATAAATATTCAATATTCAATCATTTTATATCTCGCATACTTTACCTCTCCATTATTTCAACAAAACCACTTCAATTCAGTCAAACAATCGTATAGACTGAGTGAAACTGAGCTGTAATTTAATACTCCTTGGGCATTAGGAAGCAAATTAATAAATGCTTAAGGCACTTTCAGACTTTTACTCATTTCCGATTCCATTTCATATCATTGGATTAAATCCCATGATGAAATTTCCCCCGAATAGCAAATAATTACGCTCCATCATTCTAATATTATATGACAAGACTTTATTAATTCTCGGTAGTCTTAAAAGGAGAAGCTATTAATTTAAAAATTATTAGCACGATCTCTATGACATACATGACATTGTCCGTATTTGGGTCTCCTTAATTGCTTCTAGGAATTATAGCCAATTTTGACATTTATCCTTATTACATATATCGATAAAATTTACAAAAAAACATAGCAGTCCTTAAAAAAATGAAGATTGCCCATAAAAATTGCTGAGATTGCATGAGATTGACTTTTCTAAGTGTATAGTTAATTTAGCATAGAGGTCCTTAGTCCCTTCCTAAGCGACCTCATCAAAAACAGATCCGAAGAAAGGAAGGAACCGTTAAACGAAGACATAATAGCAAGACACAATCATAGAAAATAATCGCATATAATTTAGTTTTAACTGGAAAGGGGACGGTGGAAAAAGGGAAACTCCCTTTTCTGTTCCTCGTTATTATTGCATTATTACCGAGTAGCTATCCTCTCTATAAGAATACAAAACACATCAGTCTTTTCGTTTTGTTTTAGATATAGGCAAAGAGAGTCCTAATATATAAAGCGTCAAAGTCAAGTCTCCTGATCTGTCTGATGGTTATCTGGAGTCGTTGTTATTATAATATAACGAGGAATTCAGATATCTGTTAGTGCTGTCCTTTTTAACTGAACTGTTTTATGTTATTGACTTGGAGTTGGGGCTTCTTCCTAGACTGAGAGAAAGAGAAGAGTCTCACTCACTCAAATCTTGACACAATAAATGGTTCATTATACTAATTTACTTGTGTTTTACCTCAGCAAGAGATTTCTATCAGTGCAAACGCCCTAATGCACTATATATTAGGAAAAGCAGGACTTAATGATCTTCTTCCCATCCCAACTCTAACGAAAATAATAACTGTCAGTCCTCGGGAAACTAAAATCATTATTGGATTACATTTTCTATTCGACAGGACAACTATATCACAACAGCTACGAACCATTACATTATTATTTGGGAAGAATTAAGGTAGTGAGTATAGTGATTTAAGTGGCTACGTGTGTAGTTTTTTAATTTCCTTGCACTCTTATGACTCATACCCTTAACATTACGTAGGTAAAAATCTAAAATGTTAAATAACAATAGCCTCGTTAGTTTTATTAAGAATTTTTAGGGATTCAGATGAAAGAAATCTTTGTGGCAAGATTTTGAGCTGGAATCATTTTAAATGAGATGTGAAGTGAGTGTGTGTGCGTAATAATAAATAAGTTAAGGTGGCATTAACTTTTTAAAATTACAATTATAGATAGCTCTTGAATCTAATACATTTATGTTGATACTTAAATTTTTATCTGTACATGGAAATAGATGGAGAGGCTAGGCATACTAGAGAAGAATTTTTGACGCCAATTAAATTCCCAACAAGTTTATTACCTACTCTACATTAAAGGAGATTGAGCCGAAGAAAATTAACTTGCTCTTGCATTATTGCGTTCCTTGTATACTATAGAAGAATAGAATAGACCAATATCATTGTATAATATTTAGGTATATATCCTAACTCTAAAACTCCAATACAATGTTCCTCTCGTAATAATAGCAAAGCTGAGCAATAAACTAGAGCCACTATCACAGATTCAGATAGTATGCACATAAAATTACCAACGTTACGTTAAGCAAGTCCTTAGTACGTTATTAGAGGAAGAGAAGAGAGAGAGAGAGAGAAGCCAAGGGAATCCAATCCAGCGACATGGCTTCGTTTGGTTAGGCCAGGTGTGATTCTCTAAATTAAATTTAGCTCACTACAATCATAAAACGCATAAAAGCCCTAGAATTTAACGAGCTGGGATTTCCTCCTTTCCTCACTTTGCCTAATTGTGTATGTAGAGCGAAGGCTGACTGCCATATCATATGCCGCTCTCTATCCTCTCCACTAGTAGTAGCTACAAGCTACAATATCACCTTTTGCATTTTAACAACACTCAAGCACATCACACTACACAATGTTTCATACAATATCAACTAAAACTCTTAATGCATCCACTACACAATGTACTCAGCCATTGTATAATAGCTGACAAGAAATAATTCATCACATTCGTCATTTCCTGGCTGTAGTACGTGCGTATTTAGTACTAGACCCTATGCCAACCCAAGATGTTTACTCCTTCCTATTTTTTTCGCAAATTAACATCTGCCATTAATCTACCTTATTTATCCTTTGTGGTCAAGCCAGGGATTTTTAATTCCATGGGTCAATATCTTAAAAACAAATTAATAGCATTTTTCTTCATAATTTCAAAAATACTTTCATTTACATTCAAATTGCTTTACAAAGGGTACTCAACAGATTTCCACACAAAAGCACATTTTATTTTTTTTCAGGAAACTGTTCATTTATTGCCACTTGTATAAAAAAGAAAAAAACTGCGCACATCGGATAAAACCCGGAGTAAATCATTCTTTGTGGAATTTCGCGGAGGCGTCACAATTTCTGTCAAAATAATCTGTTACCTAATACTATGTATAGGATTATAATGAGATTATGTATAACTGGTATTGAGTACCCTTATTATTTTTGATTATTAAAATAGTTCAAAGGCAATTAATTTGCTGAGAGATGGATACCCTGTTTATATGGTAGGGGGATAATCGGATTTTAATGAGATTATGTATAACTGGTATTGAGTACCCTTATTATTTTTGATTATTAAAATAGTTCAAAGGCAATTAATTTGCTGAGAGATGGATACCCTGTTTACTATATGGTAGGGGGATATTATAGATTTGTAAATGAGATAGGAGACTGTAAACTGCTTTGTAGTAAATGAGAAATTAGTGAGAATATGGAGAGATGGTTGTGTTTAAAGCTACCTTTTCGTTATGATTCAGTAAAGATCCCCATAGCTAGGTAATTTTGTTTTTAGGAGCGTATAGCTTTAATCAGTAATGCACTGAATTGAATTTTTCCATGGCCGTGGGCAGTTTGAAATTAGATGAGAGCAGACAAAGTATTGTTTGTGTAGCTGTGGCTCTTTCTGCCGGACTAACGATGATGATTTTACTTTGTTCCTCCTCGTCTCCTCGTTCGTAGTCAGTGAGTGAGTCGTGTGATGTACTTATTATAAAAAGTACACGTAAGTGTAGTACCTACCTACAGCATGTCGTTCTGTCAGACAGATGCAGATGTGTTTAGCTAATGAGCCGACGTTAACGAAGTTGAAGTAATAAGTAAAGTTCCTGTGCATGCATAAGCCTTTCTGTCGGATAATGTTCTCTTATCCTGCCTCATAGTAGTACTCTCATATCCTCGCACTCACACTCACACACACAACAATCCAACTAATCTATACACATCCAACTTTCATTATAAATGATGTCTACGTGGCTTTCCTTTGAATTCCTAGCCAAACTTTAGACACTGAGCTCCATGGACTTTTTTCTCTTATCTGCACCTATTTTTTACATAGAGCCTTCCACTTATACAGCCTCATATACTTGGATAACTTAGATATTTTTACAAAAGGAACAATATATAAAGTGCGAGTCCTTAAGGCCAATTCTAAGCTCACCGCCCATTAGAACAAGAAAACTGCGAAACATCGAAGGGGCTGCCCTTCCACACATTACACTCAATTTTAATGTACAATTTAAACCAAAGCCTTTTGTCTTATTTACATAAAACATGTTTTAATGCACTTGGCTCACAGACTAGACACACAGCCATTGTCCTACACACAGAATAAAACACATAGACACATAGTGACATACGAAATTAGAAGAAATTAACAAAATAATGGCCTAAGACCTGAGTATACATAAACATATGCCAAAGGTACTAATGTTGACCAGGCTCTAGACGCACTGTCCATATGTAGATTCAATAAGTAACTAATTAAGCGTAAAACCGAATGTCCCAACTTGAAAATGCACCTGAATTTTTAAGCCCGTCACAAAATCTTTCGTATTACAAATATTTCATGCTTCCCAAAAAATCCAAACCCAAAGCATTTCATTTAAAAATGTACACCAAAAACATCCAATCCTTTTAATATATTATGACGTAATGGCCGCAATTTCGTTTTTTATTGCGTATTTTCAGCAATGCTAACATTTAAGTCACTTAGAATCCTACTAGAAATCGCTAAGACATTTAGAATCCTAAAAAAATCTGCAACAGTAAAATTACCGCGTTTTTTTTAAAAAACTGTTCCAATTAAATTAAAAACTTTCTAAGATTCTAAAAATAGTATGGAAGTGTAATTTGAATCATAAATACGACAAAAATATAAATTCTCTTTTTCGATGTAACTGATGAAACTGATGATGCCGGAGTGCCCTTGCTGGCGCTGACGTATAGATATGAGAGATAGAGATTGCGGGGAAACAGTGGATTACGTTGAGCAATCTGCCCTTTGGCAAACATCACATCACACAATACGCAATTGCATATTGGCCATGCAGGCGAATCTAGTCCTCTCCTCACAAAAGCAGAGCTAATGAAATAAGAAGAGAATAGATATAACCAGCACAACAAACAAACTAATTAGCAGAGTCTATACCATTGCTAAGTAGTGTATTACAGAATATAAAGTCCATAGTAGTATCCTAATTACCAAATAGATATTAGACATAGGTAAGAGAATAAGGGAGAGGTAGTCTAGTAGGTAGGACACATCTACAGATTCCTATATAAATAGTTCAGACAAAGAAATAAAATCTCTAGTGTACTGTAGAATTGTGTGTACCTATTTAATTTGAGTTCGCTTTGATTGCCCTTCCTTTGATTTCGTTAAGCTGTGCAAAGCACACTGTGTTCTACTATTTATTGTTGTTATTCATTCCCAACTTGATTTTCATTCAGATTGCTTTAATTCATAATTAGGCCCGCTCTCCTCTCCTACCTCGTCAGAGCTCTGATAAATATGACTTCCCCAGAGACAATGCAATTGTGATTCAGACAATAATATTGTACACATTATACAAACTATAATCTCACTTCCCAATTAACTACATTCTTAAGAGTACGAGGGGATTCGTGCAGAATTTAATGTTCAACTCAGATCCACACACAGCATCCAGCCTTAAGCTAATCCATTCAACAAAATCACAAATAATTATGTAGTTCCACTAATTCCGTTCCGTGATTATTTCAGGAATTTTTTCTCAGGAGACACTGACTCTAACAAAATTAAATACTTCCTCCTACACAAATCATCATATGACCCTCGTATAATGTACTAAGTATCATAAAAATTAAATTTCCAATTCCCTACTAAAATTAGACAGATTAGAATTTAATATTTATACATAGAAAAGAATGCGTAGAAAAATAGAGAAAAGTTTAGAGAGAAAACGGTAGCTAATTTAGAAGAGTTGGGTGGAGAGAAAATGAAAGTTTATTCTCCAGGATACACAGCCACAACTACTCCTCCTAAGAATTGAATGTGAGGAAGAAAAGAGCTAAATATATTATACTAAGATAACATAAGAGAGAGAGAGAGAGAGACTATATAGTTACATTGTCCATAAGGTATGTGTGTACATATAAAATACAATAGTTGTGCGAGAGAAGAGAGTGAGTGATGTAAAAGAAGGAGAGAGAGAGAGCCTGGCTGGCTCAGACTCAAAGTCAATCTTCCGAATTGGCTTTCATAATTTAGGAGCAATCAGAAAATTTATGGATGTATGTATGTACGTAGGATATGATATGGGAGAAACCAAGGATGATGATATCACATCCTCTCTCAGATGAACTCTCACAGATTGGATAAAAGGAAAAGAAAAGCTTAAAGGAAAAGCATTAGAGAAAAAGAGATATATATCCATATAAGTATATAACATATATATAGTGTACCGTTATATATATAAGAGTAATATATTATATCTATTAAGTCAGAGCCATAGCAGACAAAGCCAGGCCAAGCACTCAACTTTATTTCGGCAAGGGGAAAGTAAATAGGAAAGTCTTGATTTCGTTTGAATTAGAGTTGACTTGAACTACATTGCTTTGCATTCCCTGGACTTACTTACTTTTTACTTAGGACACACACTCACTCTCCCATTCTAAATCCATTACATTACCTAATAAACATAGACATGGAGCATACTCATACAATAGCCAACTCACACATAATACAGAGAAAGTGGCCCCCGTCATGCAATACACGCAAAGTAGACCACCTATACCTGCCCTAAATAATCTAATCACTCTAATATAATTTCATTTTACCTTATACGATCATCTCTACATCTTATTAAAATTTGTCCTTTGGAACACACAGAGAAATCAATCTATTTACTGCTACCTTACAATTATTAAAACATCCAAACAAAATAATATTTGACTGCTAAAGTAACTAAAAGCATTTTCCTTATTTTTTATATTTTTTCCAAGAAAATAATCCAGTTTTAAAGGACGAGATGCTCACTAAAGTATTTACGGTCCTATTTTCCTTTTATTCTACTTTGGCCCTGCTGTGTGAACTGCACTTTCGGCCAGCACTCTGAATCATCTCAACTCTCAATTGAATTTTCACGAGTCTAGCGTCTAGCCTCATCTTTTCCATTTCTTAAAACATCCATTCTTGCAAATATCACAACATTTTAACACAACATCCACAATGATTTCATACTCTCTATAAGATTCTGGTATGCAAAAGTATAAAGAACAGAATGCTATACCACTAATGCATACTAATATTTTATATCGTATAGAAAAGTTGATTAATAGACGAAAAGTTTCTTAAATTCCCAGTTTCATGCTAGTAATTTAACGAATCATAAAAGTAGCAACTATCAAATGGGAAATTCTTCTTAGTTATTGCATATAATATTTGCATAGTTAAGGAAAAGAAGTTTTAGACTTAATCAAACAGAATTGGCATGCACACACATACATAGAGGGCTAAATGTGTTTATGGAGAGGAAATAAATTTGCCACAATGGTGCTATATAACGTTATGAATTGTTCAAAGAGTCAAGTACTCAACTTGCTGGTTGACCATTAAAATTCGCTATAATGAAAAGGAAGTTGGAAAACAATATAAAGTTGACTGTGTCTTGTCCTCTCTAATGTAATAATGTAAATTAATGTAACAAACTGACAAATGATTACGTTATTGCATTATACTTCTATCTTATTATGCTAAGAAAAAGGGAAATGTCAAGAAAAGTCACTACTATTATTTTATGATACTAATAGCATAACTTGTCTCCACCACTAATATATCCAGACCAGTTGTATGTTGTATGGTGGAAATGACATGTCATGGCATCCTATTCGGTTTAAGTCTCTTCGTGTACTATTATCCCATTGTATTGTAATGCCAGTATAACTTAATTCCTTTTACATTACCTTTCTTTGTATTCTGAATTTTATTATAATAATACACTCGCTATATGTATAGTTAAATATATTAGAACATTTTGCAGTTTGTTCTGCAGACTAATAAACTGAGTGTATATAGAAATTATTATTAGGGAGCAAACATGACTATATTTACATGGGACACATCACTTTGTGTGTAACAATGTAACAATAGAATAAATGTTATGTACAAGAGTGAAGATACATCATGGAAAGCTATAGCTGGTGATTCTAAAATGAAATGCACACGCTCCTGGCACTCTCTGAACTTGTCCTGACTTTTCATCCATTGTCTAGTATCTCTCTCTGGCTCGTAGTATTTCCCTTTTCTTCATTATAATAGTCAATTTTCTCTTAACAACAGATTTCTATATGCACCTACAAGTTTTAAGGTGAATCCACAACAACAAAACAAAAGAAATATACTCTCCATAAATACAGAATAATAAAAACATGATGATATGATAAGTGCTTTAGAACTGCACTGAAAGAATCATCTGACAAATACTAAAATATTTACATCTTTCATAAAATATGACCTTCTATATTATTCCTAAAATAAGAATAAACACAACACTTGTTGAGAAAAATATTCACAAATTAAATATTCCACATTACTTTAGATAAGTTAACAAAAGTTCTTCATAATTGTCAATATTAACATTGACAAACATTTATACATGAAATAGTGTTGGATTTTAATCACTCATTCTAAAGTTTAGAAACTAAACCAGTAATAAAATAAATATAGAGATAAAATATATAGGTAGGTACAACTAAAAGAAGAAATATATAGGCAGGGTGAATATAATTGAATCGGAGATCAACGAACTGAAAACTTGATCTATTTCAATTTGGACTTGGACATAAATTTAGGATTCATGGCATTTCATCTCAGTCAATTAAGACAGTCAGTTACACATACAGAATAATGTAAAAGTACAAAGGATGACAGAGTGTACATATAAGTAAGACACTAACTATAAAGATAATAAGAATACTTTTCTTGCTCTTACTATTATATAAGAATGGAAAAAGCGCAAAGTTGCGAGAAAGAGAGACTAAAAGAGAGAGAGAGAATAATATGATAATTTTTAAAGTCGACTTGGACTGCTCTGACTTGGCATGGCTCACTAATAAGCGCTATTCCATCATAATCATAAATTATCCAAAACTGTTAATCATCTTAATTGCAGTGTGAGGGCCACTCTCCCCCACTCTTAATCATTCTCGACAGTTTTACTGAATTATGAAAAGTTTAATCGGCCCTAATTACACACCTTGCCTCGGCTTGACTTGACTTTGAGATGACTTGCCATAAACTCGCCTTCTACGTACCTACCTACCTTAAATTTTCTCTACCAAACCAACAGAGTTCTAGCTCTCTGGACAGAAATTATACACATAATTTTATAGTAAAAAAGTGAAAAAAATATATACTTAGTCTGTACTAGTATGTGCCTATAGAGTGTCAAGTCAAAAAGGAAGGCATAGAGAACATGTTAGCTTTATTATAATAAAACAAAACGCATAAACTCGCATCGTATCATTAAATCCCATCGTCTAATGTGGAGTAAACCTTGAGATAAGTTACGCTATAAGAAGTAAACACATACTTAAACCCTGTAGCTACCTAAAGCAAAATTCTAACAGAGAATAATATAATCCTAAGCATAATTCTAACACATATAGATATATATCTTTATATATACATAATAGTATAGAGATGAAAAGACAGAGAGCGAGTCAAATTCAGGTATGTAACTAAAGGCAGGTAAAAAATGGAATCATTTTTTCTCCTCCCTTAATATTTGTAGTTAATGTCGTTCACACAAAGTTCCTCTTTAATGTAATAGGGATGTTTTCCTTTGGTCGTTTGCTATTTTATGGGCGAAAGATTAAAACCTCGTTAAGTTCCTACGTTAGCACATTAACTATTCGGTCATTTCGTGTATATGTAGTGGACAGTCTATGTATAGGTATTGACAAGGAGTGAGTGAGAACAGTACTGGCCAATTCTTGAATAATAAATTTAGCAACTTTTTATCTTGTGTCTTTTTATGTCTGCACTATTGTCTTTCTTACAAATAGAGCTAAACGGGTCGTTAATATACTCCGCATAGATACGACAAGCTCTATTGGTTGATATTCCTTAAAAAACCACTACATAAAGTTGTTTGTAACCAATTCGTTTTATTTATGTCTCAACTGTGAAAAGGTGCGCATGGAGTTGCTTGTATAAGAAATTAACCAAATGAAATAATGTGGCTAGCTCTATATGACGGACATATACCTAAAGCGGCTATAATAATATTATATTTATTATGGTGTGATTGTGTGATTGGAAAAGTGCAGATTTGTATTTTTGCCAAATGTGGCAACCCTTAAATAAATGGCTTTTATATTATATAAAATGTATATGTGCATGTAAGTGTATGCAAATTGTAAGTGAATTTAATTTGTGGAAGAGATCGCGTTTGGATTGTTAACTGTAGCAAAGCAAAGCGGAACCCGCAATTATTAGCAACGAAAGAGTCTACCTGCATTATTGCTCATAAATCAAAGTGGAAATAAAGCCTTGGCAAGACGGAGCCATGTATAATTCTCATGCTAGAATATTCGAGAGTGAATTAAAGAAAAAGAGCCCGCATAATATAAAGTCCTGCCTCTGCCCTGCTAGCTGCCACGATTCAAACAAATACGAGATTTCGTCTTTTAAAGGCAACTGAAAGTGCATAGTGAGAACTGAGAACTGCGAGAGAGAGAGGAGTGTAGTAAATTATTAATAATTACAGTTGCACACAATGTGAGTGTCATGTCATCCATCCATCTAAACCGCTAGGAACACTAGTCTCTAATTAAAACCAAATTGGCGAAAGCCAATTTAGATAAGATAACCATTTTATATTTTATGTGCACGTATTACTCCCTGAGATACGCCTCTCTACTCTTTATAAAACTAACTAGCTAACTATCGCTTATTATTATCGCTTTTTGCATATCAGTAGCTTATTACTTAGCCCTTGGCGCTAATTTCATGGCACTACTACCACTACCTATGCTACTAAGTATCAAGGAAATTGCACTTAGCACTAATCTAAACTATAAGAATCCACATAAAATTAATTCTTCCAAGAAATATCAAAATTAACTCCAATTATTTAGTAGACGCTACTTGGAATTTATTCACAAGATAAAAGAGCACTGGCTAAATATAATCTACGCGTTAATTTCTTTTAGTAGCAGCAAAAATCTAATAAAGGTGAACAATTTGACAACCTACTGAATCAAAGGCGTTTCAAAAGTCTAAACTCCCTTAAGGCTACATATATAAGCCTTTCGGCAGAAAAAGAGGGGGAACTTAAGTTGACATCCCTTTTGTATCTTGTCCTTCACTCTACCTTCCTCCCCACAAGTCAAGATAAATAAGGGACCCCTATTCTTATCTATGGCCATGCCAGTTTCTATTAAAACTACGTAGGATTGAAAAGGGACTCTCCTCTTTAGTTCAGCATGCAGAAGAGAGTCACCGCATAAAGCACATGGAGTGTTTATAGCACATTTCCCATTGTTTAGTATGCATGTGAGTATAAGTAGCTCTTATGTACACAGCCGACATTTCCTCACTATCACAAAATTCAAATTACACTCAACAACCATAATAGAATTTCAATTCTATTCTTTACAGTCACCCTCTCTGTAGCTACATATATAGCGCTATATAAAGAATACATCTTCCACACAGATATAAAATAAAATACATGCAACAGTCTATCTATCGAAGACGCAGAAAGTCTTCACTCAACGCAACAGATTCAGGACACAAAACCAAGAGACAATACCGAATCTTTCTCTTCACATTTTCTAGATAGTCCCTTAAGAAATTTTTTAAAGACACAATTTAAGTACCTACACCCTTCCTATACAAATCCACCCTGACAATGCCCTCAGGTCTTTAACCACGAAGAGCTAAAACATTTGTGGGACTTTTGATATAAGTTGCAGTAAATGATAGGAATATACAAATATAATTTATAACACGTAAAATAAACAAGAGACACTTGTCATTATTTATTTTTTAAGCAAAATATTCCGTCAGACCAATATTTGAACGACTTTGTGTACAAAAATTTCAAGGAAGAATTTTCTCTCTATTTCTAGATTATTAGATATAAATTCCAAATTTGTTTTGCTATTTCCTACAGTATACTAGATGGCCTTGCCCTATTATCTATCAATATCAAAGTATATTTTCTCAGCTTATATCTAACACTATTTTTTAAAGTTGGCTTAAGAAGGCTAAGGTTTAGACACTGAAGGAATAAAATTATCGGAATGAAATCACGGACAAGAGATTGGAAGATGCTATCACTGATGAAATAGTGAAGCAATAGTGATGCCATTATGTTTGTGTATGACGAAGGTAATTAGCTTGTTTATGTGTTTACCTGGCTATAATAATGTAAAATGTAATAAAACGGCCGAGTTTTTTTGTCTAATTATTTTAGTATTTGTTCAAATTCACGTAATAGTGATTCCAGAGATAGAGAAAGATAAGTAAATATGTACCTAAGTATCCTAAGTATGTAAGTGTATAGGAATGTCTGTAGACAATAACTAGAATAATAATGATAATAATAATATAATGAGTGTACATAGAGAGAGAGATAATATTATTATAAGGATGCTGCGAATAAGCTAGTCAATCAAGTCGACTGTCGAGGGTGAGGTGAAGAGCAATTAAATTGAATGAATTTCTCTAGAGCCGTATCAATTATAAAGCAGATAGAGAGAGAGAGGAGAGTATAGAGAAGAGTGAGGAGAATAATAGGAGATACTAATATTCACACATACCTTGCTCACATTAGGATCATTCATTACACAGGCAATTAACCTTGGAAAATTCCTACCTACATTACATTACAATGTACAACGGCCAACATTAATTAGTAGCATGAGAGAGGGGAATAACGAGAAAATAAAAACGTTCATTCATATAATGATCATGTTCTTTCTATCTATTAAATAGACTCTTAGTCTATACGGAATAATAAATAAGATAGAAATGCAATCAAAACTTATTCTTTAATCTCCTTCTACTTAACTAACAATAAGTAAGAAACCTTTAACTAGGACACAATAACAATTCTGTAGTCCATAATAATATTACTAGATGTGTGTGTACTCGACAAGAATAATAATCATCTCTTTTTCTCTCTTTTCTTTAAACTCCCCACTCAATCCAACTAATAATAAACTCTATTTAGTAATAAAGATTGCATTTGCCTTTTAATTTGCTTCAATTTTATTCATTCACCTATTATAATTCATTTCGACTAGCCACCACTAGCCTTCCTCGTACATTCATTTTCAAATTAAACGAAATCAACTTCTTCATTACTATTAATCACTATCACTAAAATAATTATGTATGTTTCTTCTAGCTGTTCACATAATATTATTGTACAGTTACAATAAACTTATCACTCTATATCGTTATGTATTTAATTATTATTGCGATTTTTTTCTGCTGATTTTTTGTACACAGATACCTTTAGCATAACCTACACTAATTATCATCACAGCCTTAAGCAAGGCAATAAAAAAAATTGCAAATGTCTGAAGATCTGTCTCATTTTAAATGTAAATGTCCATCTACGACATGTGTAACTTATCTCAATTGAATAATCCATAGCATTTTTAATTGCAAAGCAAGAGGAATAATTGCAATTATCAATTATTCATTAGATTCTAAATTAGGTGGAAAGAGTGAGATTAGATAGACGAAGAAGTGGTTTCTGAGAGTATAAGTCAAATGAGGACAAGTTAAACCAAGAGAAGTCAAAGTCAAATTACCTCGTCGTTAAATATTGCTGACTAAAAAGTCAACGTGGTACTAGCATTCACTCCGTATGTAACTCAACACAAGACAATCATTTCCCTTATTATAATCTACTCGCCTTCTCTTCTTCTTCCCATCCCTGAATTTACAATGTTCTTCGTGTAAATCATTAGACACTTAATTAAAAGGATAGGGAAAATCCATTTGCACAATAAGCAGCATCGACTATAGAGCTACACAGACACACAGTTACTTAAGTCAAAGTCAACTCAACATCTTTACACAAAACAAAACATCAACAGCTTTCCAATTACATTACAATCCGCTAAACTCTCATCACTTGACTTTATACAGAGAGCCTACACATTTTCAACTGAAAAAATTACCATTACCAGACAAACACACACATACACAGGTAATAATAATATTATTATTATTTCTGTTTATTATGCATTAGATCTGCAGTTAAGAATTTAATGCATAAAGATTCACCTACACTACTTAAGACTCATATTGAATTTCTTTCGATAAATTATATGAATATAGCTAATATATCTCGTTATTCTGATTTCTTGTATTGTTATAAGTATAAAGAAAGGAGAGATGGATTAGTAAATGTGAAATATAATGTGTATGGCTAATGTAAGGCAATGCCTACTTACAAGAAGAAGACAAACACAAGGAAACAAACAAACAAACCAGTTTTATTTCTCTCACATCACCAGCAGAACTCTTGTGCACATCAATTTACTAGTTATCTATGTATGTGTGCTTGTATTTACGTGTGTAAGCTCCTTGCACGTTGTATGCACAAGGCAGAAGGCAGAAGAAGGGCTATTACTATAATACAAACTACAAATATGTAATAATAATATTATTATTACTAACTTCTCTCTCTCTCCGGTTACTTACTTATGTTATTAGTCTAACTCTGAGGATTTGCGTGGATTCATTTGACTTTGGCATTAGTACATTTGCTAGTTAGCCAGTTGTTCTAATGTAATTGTGTATATAAGCGCGGAGGTGAATGCGACTCACGCGTATAAATTAATAGCAGACGAAGAAGAAGATGGTATATACTGTAGGCATATGAATATATAAAAAATGTGCAAATTTTTTGCCAATTGTTCTTTTGAATGCACTCTAGCTCAACATGGTACAGTGTAACAACGTAGTTGCATTTACAACTATTCCTCACATAATTCCTCAGTGACTACATGCAAATAAACAATTAAAAATCTATCACTGTAATATCTTGTTATTCTTTTTCTTATACACACACACACTTAATTCATTAAAGTGTACTACTGCGTATATATACACAAGTATAATAATATTTTGTATATAAAAATATATTTATATATAGAGTAGATATAGTTTTACGTTTAAATAGAGTGCGATTGCCTACACATACACACATACATATATTAAGTGTGTGTGGTAAGTGTAGAAAGACTGGAGTTGGCTTATGGCTTGGCTTCACTTCGCTATCTCTTCCAATCGGACGGAGGAGGGTGAACAGAATTTAAAAAATAATTAATTAGCTAAACTTGGCTTCACTTCCTCCATTAAATTACATGCAGCATTGATATTCAACTCACTCTAGGCAGGCAACCAACACACACACACACAATGTACAGAGAGATAATAAAATATATTAGCCTAACCTACAACGAACAATAAAAGCAACCAGTAATAATATAAAAGGGTGGGATCCTCACTCACTCGATACTAATACGAGAACCTTATTCTTCTATTTCACAGTTTATTATAATATTCAATTCACTCACTACTATAGCTAACAATTTATATCTATAAGATTTATGTGCAAACTAGTATTAATATTATGTATAACAAAATAATATATAGTTTGCCTATTTAATTAGTTCGTATCACCAGCCAGGTGGTAGCTAAATGTTATTTACTAATACCTACACTTATATTTCCATTTAACTTTTAATTAACTTCCATTTTATCCTATTAAGTACACATAGCCTTTTATAGCAAATCATAAATGTGTGCTAATTTTTTGCAGTATTTACTTAAACGAGTTCATAATATTTTCATATATAGAATCCATTCTTCGCTCACTCACTGCGCATAGCAATTAAAAGAATCATATCTAGCGGAATAATCATAATAATATAAATAAGGCTAGCTGATTATTATTTCTCCACATGCAACTAAAGTAACTGCCTATCATTTAAAGTTAAAATCAGTCGGGGTGGCTTTGACTAACAGCTAATTAAAATTATTAGCGGAACAAAGGCCGGCATTCGTTTCTATTCCTTCATTTCAACTTTTCAAACAGGGGGAGACACTATTTTTAGGTAGTAGCACAAACCAAAAAAAAATCATACGATAATAATCAAGTTGTGGATGTGCATTGGAAGGACATAGTAATTAATTGCGATTTTTTTGCAATTATTGCAAAAATAATAATTATAATGGCATATCAATCTATGCGGTAGATAGAGATATAAAATTGGAAATAAAAAAAAGAAGTTGCAATTCTTGTTGGAACTGTTGTAGCTAAGAGAGGATCTGAAGAAGTCAATGAGACTAATTGGCATCATTAGCCCTTGTCTTAATTTAATTTAATTGAGAGTTTATCTTATTCTAATAGGCAAGAGCCAAGTAAGTGATTTCATTTGCAAGAGTCCAAACTAGACTCACGTCATGTCAGTTCACTTCAGTTCAGTCAGAGATAAGCTAGAATATATAGTGAGTGAGTATGTAACTAAGAACTTTAACTCCGACTCATTATCGCTCTGATAATCTCCTGACTATAAAATAAAATAAACTTTAATTGAATTATTTGTAGCAGTACCTGTGACTCGACTTGACTTGACTCGAATGCTCATTAGTAGCTTATCATATATAAAAAAAATCTAAAAAGAAGTGCACACATACATAAGTTGCACTCACTCACTCACATCCCACATAACGAAACAAACGAACGAACTTTGTTAGAAGAGTAACGTACACTTAGAAAAAAAGTGCCCAGGTCAAACAATCAACGAGAATCTCAGAGAGCTCTATGTACTATCATTCTATTTTATTCTATTAGCTACTTACTATCCTAACAATCACTTTGTCTACGTACTTATCTGTAAAAAATCAATTTTTCACACAACACTTGTCATGTCCTGTCTTCAGCTCCGCTCTTAAATACATAACTTATGGCCTGCCTCTGCCCTACACCTTCTCCCTATATAATAATAATAATATATAATGCATTTATTATAAAGAAAGAGGCAATAATAATTATAACGAAAACTTCCTACTATGACTACTTGCAATTAAAAGAGATGCACATTGACACACAGAGTGGAACAGGCAGGCAGGAGGCAGGTAGGTAGCTAAAGACTAAAGAAATGGCAGGATGAGCTCTAAAAGCCACTCTACTGCTACTACAACCTTTCTCATCATGATTGACAGAGTTAGGAGAGGCAACGGGAAATTCATCATTAAATTATTAATTTATTTACCTCCATGCACTTTTCTTGTATTGTCTACTGTCTAGCCTTCAATAAAAACCAGAAAAAAGGCTGTCATTTCTCTTTTTCTCCCTTGTATACTATCATAATGGTGGCATTCATATTTAGATTGTTATACTTATCATTAGTATAAGTATAATAAGGATATTATCATCAGATCACACAGAGCGGTCAGTTTAGTTTCTTAAGTAGTCAGCAATTATCTCATTCTAATTCTAATCACATAGAAAATGATGGAAAGCGGAACTGCTAATAAGGCTCTAAGAATTCTCCTTGTTAAATTTAATTCAAATAACATAAGTAGTATTCTTAAGTAGTCTGCAATTATCTCATTCTAATTCTAATCACATAGAAAATGATGGAAAGCGGAACTGCTAATAAGGCTCTAAGAATTCTCCTTGTTAAATTTAATTCAAATAACATAAGTAGTCTGCATGAGGCCTTATTAATACATTCCTGTTATACTTTTTCCTTTATTATTATTTAATTATAAGCACATAGTTCTGTCTATCTAGTTATAATGTGAATATAAAGATCATCTATACACAACAAATATGCAATTAACTGAATAAAAATATTTTCAGAGTGTGTGCTGGCATTGCCACGGCGTGGTGACAACAATAACAGCATTACTATACAAAGTCGTCTGGCCACTATGCATAGCTCAACTATTTATTTACGCACATAGATCAACATTGATCCAATTCTATGAATGTGAGTGAGCAATGCAATTATATACTTAATAAATAAATTGTAAATAGTTCAGCAATGTAAATGAACGTATAGCTATGTAGTTATTTAAATGTTTTGATGTAGATACAATGCCGTCTTATGGCGGATAGCTATACTTAATAGATTAATTAGCTTCATAGACAGTGCTCTTTAGTGTATGAAAATCCTGTTTGACTCTTTCTGCCTTCCTACAGCCGTACACCGTACACTTCAGTTATTTTAATGCATTCAACACTCACCATCCACCACCACCACAAAAGACGGGGATTCTCATTCTAAATGCATTTGCCTGGCAATTGTCATTGACTCGACGCTGTCTTTCAACTATTTCTTTGTGATAGCCAAGTGTCAGCATATGTGATACTATTTAGTAGCGTGCACATATAATTAATTAATTAGATAAAAAATAAAACTATTATAAAAACTTGCTTGTCCTATTATGTACGATTTTCTCGATAACATCACAACCCTATTTACTAAAGAGATAGAGATGCTAAAATTTATACAAGGATACCTACTTAGCCATGCACTTCGCATATGTATACACACATACACCTTATAATACATTTCTACAAACAAAAACAAACATTCTTACATATAAACCTGTCTAGCTATATATATTTTATATGTCTAATTAACAGTAGTAATAACGTATTGTGTATATACTGTAACAATAGACTACTCTGTATTATTATAAATGCTACAGATAAAGACAATTATTTTATATATACTCTTCTAATTAATTAGCTTCCCCCCTCCCAACGAAAATAACTATTTAATACAGGTTAAATTAGAGTTACGCAAGTATTAATGATCAGTTTAAATGGTGTAATAAACTTCTAGAAATAAAATCATTTCGTTGTTAGTAGCTTGTAGGCGTATAATGAAACATTTTATCCTGAATGATTTAAGTATACCTACTTAGTCTAAGAAGAAGAAGAAGTAGGGAATATCATTGCATGACGTATAAATAGAAAAGATTACCAAGAAGAATATAGAATTATGTGTATTTCTAATTGATTTTCAATGTAGAGAAATGTATGATTGTAGCAAGAGCGATGTAATTGAGACATTTACGGGAAAACGTGACTAAGACTATTCCTCACCTTACTCAATCCTTAAAAGAAACTCTTAAAAGAGAAGAGAATAGAGATATCTATATACATAAGCTTTGTAGTATTCTATAGTTAATTCACTTCACCTGTCAGCATATTACAGATATAAGTTATATAGATATAAAGTTAGAATTCATGTATAGGCACTATGGTCCGGCTAAAAATGGCAACAATCTAAGTTCAGTAAAAGGTTTAAGTGTGTAAAACAGGATAAACAAGAGAAGAGCAGATGCAGAACAGAGAACAGAGCTGGCGATTACTATTACTATACAAAATATTATATCCAACTATAAATACGCAATCTAAATATAAAAGTTCAGTAAAAGTTTTAGTGTGTAAAACAGGATAAACAAGAGAAGAGCAGATGCAGAACAGAGAACAGAGCTGGCGATTACTATTACTATACAAAATATTATATCCAACTATAAATACGCAATCTAAATATAAATAGGTGGATGAGAATGTTGGAAAAAGAGCAGGAGAGCCTTTCATATGACGGCTAAATAATATAATGCTAATCTTCATTACAGGAGCTAATGATAATGATAATGGCTATATAATGTAGAGAGTAGGTTCTCTAATAGCCTCCGTCGTGTTAGTTAGTGTTGTGAAAATAATCGTATAAAACACCTCAATGCCCCACACACCACACAATGAAAAGGAGCTATGCGAGGAACATTTTCTATTTCAACTTGACTCGACTTGAGTGCTTCACTTAATAACTCAAATCCTGATTCATAATAGGCCAAATATATTATAGGCATACCTATGCCGTATGTACATATATGCATTCATTTAACTTATAAACTTATAATACATACGACTAGTAGCTTTATAATAAGATCCAGCAGCAGGCAGCTCCCTGTCTGTCTGGTCTGGACGGATACAAACGAATAAACTTGGCTCCAATTACCTGTAAGGAAAAATAAAAACAGTCCAATTAAATTCATTATTTTTATGTACGAACCCATTTCTTCATAACTAATAATATTAAATCCTCAATTACTAAATCCTGTGTTTGTGCTTTGCATATTTATACATAAATCCATCATCACAATAAAAAATACCATCTTGTATATATATACGTCACTTATACGCTCTTAGGCTATATGATTGTTTTCAAATAAACATTTTTATAGATATCTACTAGTTTGGTGCTATTTTTTATGATTGAAAAAATTTGTAAATAGTAAATTATAGAAATGATGAGAGTTTAAAAGGTAAAGAGGGGATTTCTGCATCGTTGATTCCAGTCCCACAATACACATGTACATATTATTTCCCTAACTAGATGAGACTCTATACATAAAATATATATGTACCTAGTAGTCTAGTTGGTTTCTAGCCATTAGTCCATTTTATATAGCTCGACAATTCACAACACACTGGCTGACAAATAAATATAAGCAAACCACGAAAAAAATTTGCAAAAAAAAACCGATTTTCCTTTTTCCTTGGCATGTTAGGATAACGTTGCATTGCATGGTAGCAGTGAGGCTGTTATTTTAGTGAGGATAGGAGCGACTTATGTGATGTGATGATGTGAGAGTATTGAAGTGATTCTATTCTATTCATTGGATCCTCATCCCCTGCTAACTCAACTTCCGCTTCCCTTCCTGCTCCGCTGATTGTGATTGTTAGGACGAGACGAGAGACGAAACCAGAACATACACACACACAGCCCTTATATAATACCTTTTACATATACACACACGACGAGGACGACGACGACGACCTTTTTCATACTCACAGCAGAGAGAGAGATAGAAAAGGCTAACTTTAACTAGGAACTGGAGCAGCATGGAGGGATAGAGAGAGATACCTTAGCTTAGCTCTTGCTTGGAAGAGTACCTAGTTCGTTAGACGTCGTCGTCGCCAGCATTCCTCTATTAGGTTAGGTTACACTTTAAAACTCACATGCTATAAGTAGTATTTGGAGGAAGACATGTAATGTCAAGTTAGTTTAGTCAGCAAACGAACCAAACGTAAACTAACCAGAGAGTAAAGTCAAGTGAGGGTGTTCAAACTTTAGATTTCGATTGCAATTGCAATCAATTCAATAGAACACTAACATTTGGTTTCAACTCATCATTACCATCACATACACCTACATACCTATACATACATTCATATACTATAGATAAATACATATCAAACATGTGTCGTGGAACCACCAGGAACTCAGGCCCTTTTCCTACAATAAAATTTGGGAATCTCCGCGGAAATAAAAAATACTTCCTTTTAATTAAACGAACATGTAACACATAATTTACCATATTTCCCCAACAGATACTTTTTTTAATCCAAAAATCTGTTTTAGTAATCTATCTTTTGAATTGTCCCTGAAAAGATGACAACATATAGCTGTTAAAAGCTTGGAAGTTACTTTTTTCAATAAAAATAGTTTTATATCCTTTTATCCGCGTTTCATTTTAAAAAAATTCAGCAAAGTAAATTTCAAAATTCAATAATTTTTAATCAAAAACTTTGAAAATTGACTTTGGAATAGTTTAAGACAACTTAAGTTTATTTTCTCAAAAATTTCAAGTCTTTGTAGGACATTGCACAATTGGTCTGAATTCCCAGTGAGACTGCTACTTATATACAGATATGGAATTGCTGTATATAGATAGACTTCAACATAGTCGTAGTAGGATGTATAAATATAGAAAATGGTCTGGCCTGGGCCCCTCTTTTTCCTTTTCCTTCATTTATTACAATAAAACGTTCTTTCAACCTCAAATTCACAATCAACTTCAGCTTCTATCCTAATTGCGTCCAGTAACGAAGGAGAGAGGCAATAGAGTCAGTCGCTGATGTGATCTGATGGAAAGTCCTTCTCTGCTAATCACGCGAATTGTCAATGTCAACTGAACTGACGAGATGCCGCGATGGTGGGATGACTTATATACCAAATACCAAACTCCATGCACATTTTCCCCATGCACTTACACACAAAGTAGTAAAAGGTATGGGCGTCGGCGACTTCAACCAGCTAATGCCTCATTCTCACTCAAATCTTTTTTACTTACAAAACCCTGACTCAAAGGGACATCATCCTAAAAATCTGTTTCTTGTAATTACCATGCAGTAAATAACAGAGACATGCCTACTTAACATAACACACTTCTATTAAAACACGTCAATCTCCTATCCATCTCTACCTCATTGCCTCATTCTCAACATAATAGCATCAATCAGTCTTTAATTTCTTAACTGTGACGTTGCCGAAGTCATTTTCTCAGACACAAAAATCGAAAAGACGAAAATCCAAAGGTAGAAGGTAGGCAGTTCTAGGTAAATTCGTATTTTAAGTTTTACTCTAAACAAATTCGTATTCAAATTCTAAATTCATATATCACAATTCACTTTATGATATTTGCAATACTGGTATTCAGTATTTTGAGTAAAGCATTTAGCTTGCCAATTTTCCTCAAATTGCTAATTTTGATATTCAAAATATTTTTAGAATTTATCTTCATTTAGGTTAATTTCATTTAGGTTAATAAAAATGTAATCTTTTAATCGCGTCTATTTTTTATGACTTCATAACAATTAATTTTAATATTCTGAACAGGTTTTTTAGATTCTACGTTGGGCAATACAAATTCCCTGGAAAATCAAATAGTAATTTTATACGAATTTACCAGATTTACCTCACAGTTGACATTGGGGTAGGTGAATACTTCTGTACTAACTAATAAGATTGCATAGAAAAGTAACATGAGTGAGAATATAGGAGATGTGTGTAAGTTGTTAAGTTATGATGTAATCTAAACTGCCGTGTTCGATCAAATAATCATTTGCCCATAGCTTTCCTCCTTCTCTCTTTCCTTCCTTCCCGATTCCTCTACGTTGCTCTTGTAACTCTCCCGTGTGGTGCACAAAACTTTCCAGAACTTTTTTCATAGCACACACAAGTAGTGACTGCATGTGTAAGGAGTGATATGTATACACATATGTACAAAACTAACAATACCTACCTAAGTCTATTTGTAGTACAGTTAAACTGCCGGTGCAGGTACTTACAGATAGAACAGAAGAAGAAGAAGACGGCAGGGCAGGCAAAGACCCACTAACGCAATTCAATGTTCAATGTGTGAGCTAATAATATATGGACCATATATCCTTTTCCTTCTGTGTGCATACAGAAATATATCGGGATATAAAGTAGCTAGTTACCTAGATATAAAGTTCTCCTAACAGTGCACCAGCATTTAACCCAAAGTCAACTAAGTTTCCAAAGAAAGAGAAACATAGAAGCAAGACATGTAGAACTACAAGCAGACTATGTGGCTATGGACTGACTGGAATTCCTTATACAGGGTCATCAAACAGAAACTCGAACTCTGTCTTCAGATTATTCATTGCTTCGTCTCTCTTTTTAAAACGCTCAATATTTTCTCAAAATTTGTATAAGAAAAAAGTGATTAAAACTTTAAACTACTAAAATATATGGAACATTTTGAAGTTTTTGCATTTTGGCAAGACTAAGCGGTGATTGCAAAACTATGTTGATAATTATTTTCCAATTTCATTTTCTAGTACAATTACTTCAATTTTATTTAAAAAATTAAGAAATTTTATGGTTATATTGTATGTTGGCTCATTTATGTGTGTTTTTCCATTCGCCAGATACCAAATAACTCAATTTGCAATTTATGAAAATGGGAAAAGTTGATTGATATCTCTAGAACTAGAAAAACTATCCAGGAGGGTCACAAGGCTCATTTTCAAAATTTTCATCTAAAACGCAGAAAATATGTAATAGCATGTCCCACTAAGTAATAGAAAGATGTCACAGGCCTTTTTGCATCAAAAACATCTGGCAGCGTTTCAGATGAAAATTTTGAAAATGTTCGAAGGTTGTGAGCCTCCTGGATAGTTTATCTGTCGATGATATTCAGCCTTTCCAATTTTCATCCATTACAGATCGAGTTAAAGTATCTGGTGAAGTGGGAAAACACACGAGGACCGTCTATACTCACGCCCATGCACCTTAAAATAAGATATTTATTTATGGATAACCCTGTAGGGGAAGGAATCCATGGACAAGGGGGTATCCCACATAATATTATAAGAGTATAGACATTGGACAATGTATCCGGGAGTGGCGGATAAGAAACGGGAAAAGTGAGTTGTGTATGTATGCCGTTTAGCGAGAAGAGTCGTAAAGTCCACCTGTTTCCTCATGTCTCATATGCAATATCCTTCCTTACGTCATATCACATCCAGATCCTATCATATCTTTTCAGTTGTGGGTCCTGGATAGCTGGAAATCTCTATTCCCCACCTAAGTAGCTCTGTAACTGTGTACATTCCCCATTAGAGGAATATGTAGCTGTAGCTTGCACTACATAACATACATTACACTTCCTTCCGAACTCCTTCCTTCTCCTTCCTTCCTATAAACAACATTCTGTCTCAAAAGTCGGATTTTTTCCTCTGCCCTGCCCAATTCAATGCCATTCTACTTCTGGACGAACATTCCTGACTGTTGAGTTGTTCGCAGGACGCCAGCTTCAACTTCTCTCTCACAAAATCTCTCGTGGAATTCGAGAGAAGAGTTTACAAAGTTCCTATATGCCTTGTTCCTTTCCCTCTAAATACATTTCACTCTCCAACCAAACACACACACACTCCTTCACATCACATCAACAATCACATTCTCTTTAGAGTAAGAAATATATATATTCATTTTAGGAATAAGAACTAAGAAGAGTGGGGAAAAGTCTATGCCCTGCCAGATTTACATACTTATCCAACTGTCAATTCTCTATTTATCTATTCATCTGTATAGTCAACATGTAGTCTTACAGCTCAACGTGTGCATTAACAAGGTATACACAGTCTACATTGCTAGCATTATGTAAAATAATGTCCCGTCTTTGGTTTTTTACACCGTCTGCTTCAAAACTCGCACATTTCTCTCCTTTTCTTCCTTTCGGTCACATCTAAAATCCTTTTAAGAATACTTATGCTCTCGACTACTCTCAAAAACCTGCAATGATAAATGCTGATTCATTTTTAAGTGCTCTCACTCCCTCCAAAACGACAATCTGTTGTCCTCAAACTATAACAGAAGCGCACACACGGAAGTTTTACTTACACATTTATGCATACTAATTTACAAGTCAAATCTTTGCAAAATGAACACCTGTAACATCAGCCACTATTATTTCTCCATTTTCAATTACACGTTTAAAAAATCTTTGCAAAATGAACACCTGTAACATCAGCCACTATTATTTCTCCATTTTCAATTACACATATTACATATAAATTAGGTTCCACCTGAGTTTTTAACTTTATTTTTAATCACTACTAAAATCTTAAGCATTGAGTGCATGTTGTAATAACAATAAAAAACAAATAAGTAGGGAATGACCACCTGGGAGAAAGATGACTCATTCAATTTCAACATTAAAATCCATAAGACATAAACTTTATTTGTATTTGTACATTGAGATGTACATATTACTACATTATTGTAGACTTATAATAAACTAATAAATGTGTTATAAAGACTTTTAGATACATACAATATATAGACAGCTATAATATATACGTAAATAATAAAAGATTAAAGGATGCACTCTAGCCACAATTATCTACACATTTCAAGTCTGTCACACTTAAGTCAAACCAGAGCAAAAGGAGCGCATGAACAATAAGTGAAGCCTTGCACACACAAAGCCACGGACTATATGCATACATCCATACATACACACAATAACAATCTTTTCCAAAGGGTAGTACGAGTAAAGCAAGTGACGTATATCATCTGTACAGGTAAAAAGTTTCAGAAATACAATAATATAGCCAGAGAGTTGTACAGGTGAGAGAGAGAGAATGGAGAATTCTATAGTAAATATATAAATAGCCTATGTGTATGCATAAGTATAACTTATAGATTAAGTAACTTAAGAAAGATTGAATGCACTATTACATCACACAGAGATAGATAGAGAGAAGTTGAGGAGATGAACTAAGAGAGGATGAGTGAGACTGAGAGAGATATAAGAATCGTGTAGCAAAGAGAGAAGAGTGAATGGGTGAGTGAGACATAGAAAGGAAAAAGTTGGCCTTCAAACAGAAAACAATGAGCAGTGAAGCCGAAATGGACTGAGTTCAGACGTCGACGTGTATTCTTGGCTTCACTTTTTGTACTTTTTTAAGATGCATCTACCTACTGCTAACTAATAATGATAAGTACATCTCTCTCTGTACTGACAATACTTTACAAACTTCTATAATGTATTTATACACACACACGCTAAAAGCTTACATCAAATGAAATAATATTTTAACTTATTCTTTTTTTACTTCTATCTAAATAATATCATTGTGACTTCACCCTCCCTCCCTCCCTCCTTCATATATAACAACAATCATTTCATTTTAATAATTCAAAAAACTTGAATTGAATCTTCAATCTTATTTTTTTACAACCCCTACAATGTATAATATTAGTTGTTTAAAATATTTAACATCTTTATAAAAATTCACTAAGCAATTTCTTTAATTTAAAAAAAAATAATATTGAAAAAAGATTCTCTATAAAGGAAAGTCCACTTTAAATAAAGCTGCTAAAAGTAGTCATAATAGTTAAAGAATAAGAGACGGGAAGAGAAGGCAAAGTGAATAAACAATAAATGTAACTTTTCTTTACATAGTTCAAGTATAGTATAAGAATCTTTGGACTGCATGCCCGGACAACAAGGGAGCAATGGAAATAGCAAGCGAAGAAAGAGTGAGAGATGATAATACTAAAAGGGCTGCTACTAGAGGAGGATGAGAGTCTCTCTATTTACTTTATAGGTAGACTTAGGATATAGTTACGCATTAATGCACCTTTTTGTCGAAACTAACAATAAAACAAGCAAATGAATAGGAAAAGTTCTTTAGTTTTGCTTTTGTGTTCTTAAGTAACACCAGGGAAGGGAAGGAGTGCCTTCTTCTTCTTCTTCTTAGTCCATGGCTACCCGCCTCACTTCTTACTTACTTACTGGATCTTCTAAAGAAAGAGCCGAGGAAGAAGCTAGCTGACTTATTCTCTACTACAAGCAACAACATAGCTATACACTTCTTATAGCTCATCTCACTCAGATCACATCAGCTTACTTAGTTGCGATTAGCCATCTCCCTCCATTAATACCTCAACTTCACTTAACTCCTTTCAGTCTCTCTCTCTCAATGCTTCTTCTACTTCTCCTTCATCTTCTTCTAATGTATTTACCTTAGCTAAGCAAGGAAATAACTATCTCCTAAAAACCTACACAGAGAAGACAGAAAAGAGATGAAGATGAAGATGAGGACACACACAGGAGAGCAAATGCACCAAACTAATGTGATCATCATGATTTAGCTCAATTCATTTCATCTCTATTCAGTTTCTTTCTCTCTTTACAATTTATACATCTCACTTAGCTTATTACTTTATTACTTATCCCCTTTTTTCATTTTATTCCTTTTCCCTTCACTCCTATACTTTACTACACTTAAATATACCGACATATTTATATAGGTAATATCCTACATTATAGTATACTATTATTTAAGCTATTTTTAATAAGATGTCAATATCAACGCCTAATTGCTACCGGATAACCTCCAGATATCATAATTACATTTTTATATTTGTCTAATTAAAATTACTAAAGTTATTATTGCTTGACAGTGCTCATTCGGTTTTATGCGATTTATTTCCATAATTCAGTTAACCCATCTAACTTTATGCAAAAAATGACACAAAACTCTTGCTATTTCTCAATAAGTACTTGCCAATTTTTCAAGCGAATTACATCAATGAATTTTTAGAAACATTATCTTTCAACAGTTCAAAATGGCGAATATATTGTTTCTGGTGACACGGAAACACCGGCGCACAGACTTGGGGAACTTGGGAACTTGGGAACTTGGGAACTTGGGGAACTTGGGGCAGAGACGGGAATCACCGACGGTGTGGAATTACAGACGCATGCAATTGTATTGCATGAAAACTGCAACCAGTCTTTTACATGCATCGCGTTGACTCTCAGTAGCAAACAATATAGCATAATAATCAGTAAAACTAAATTATAATTCCATGAGCTTGATCAATAGATATCCAAATGATTGTAGTTGGCTCTCTGCACAACATAATACTATGCTTATTATTGCTTATCGTATCGCGATTTTATTATACAGTTTCTAAAATCTTTACCAAGAGAGTAACTTTATTTAAATTAGCAAACTTAAAAAGAATGAATTAGTCACATTTNATCTTTACCAAGAGAGTAACTTTATTTAAATTAGCAAACTTAAAAAGAACGAATTAGTCACATTTTTTAAAGAATTCAATTTTAAGAAATGTGTGCAGAGGGGCCAAGCGGGCAGGCTTCGTATAACAAAAAGCAATGCTAGCTAATTAGATAAGAAAACTTAGCTAGAAAAGTTTCCCATTTTTATCTTTCGTATACATGATTTGAATATAATATTTAATATCCTCAAATTAGCATTTATAACGATCAGTTATTGAAATTATTAGGTAGTATAGATGTGGAAGTATCAACACAATTTGAATATTATGCATTGCATATTTAACTTTGTGTAACACAACAAATACAAAACCAAAAGATACAATATACAATACGGGCATAATATTATATTACTACTTAAGGGACTCCTGGATTCTGTATAACAAAACAGATTTGTGCAACGCAGTGCTGCTGCATTCGCTGCCTTGCACATTAATTGCAACCGTCGGTAATTCCCGAACATCTGTAAGATACGAAGGAGGTGATTCCTGTGCGTCTGTATTTCCACGTAATCCATTACATAAATCCTTCTTATGATATGCACAATATCAATAAACAAACATAGGCTAGAAATAACCCACAGATATACTTATTACAAGTTTTCTATTCATACACACATAACATTAATAATCAACCGTTATTGGTATTTCTGTTGCAGAATCATAAAACATGTCCGTAATAGTGAATAAATAGCAATTGTTGGAAAGATAATAATAAAATGTCATATAGGAGACGATTCATAAAAGAAATAAATATTAGCACTAATAAATGCATAAAGAGCGCGTAGTATATCTAGGGACAGAATAATATAACACACAATACACAATAAATGTTCCCACAGATAATCTAACATTTTTTACAGAATGCAAAAATAATCGCATTGCAAAATAAGATTACGAGCCTCCGAGTTATAAATAAATTCAAATCTAGACACAGA
Organism: Tomocerus nigrus; assembly: GCA_019776505.1. Taxonomy (NCBI): domain Eukaryota; kingdom Metazoa; phylum Arthropoda; class Collembola; order Entomobryomorpha; family Tomoceridae; genus Tomocerus; species Tomocerus nigrus. Next base: position 30,355 of record JABASI010000898.1, read on the forward strand.
CAGAGAACTAATAATAAATGTGATTAAAATTCATAGAATTAGGCAGCAAGTATGAAGGGTTAATTTTGCTGACATGCTTAAAAAGTTATCAATAGAAAAATAGTTCTAAGTTGTCCTTTGATAGCAACTGTAATAATATTAGGGATCTTCGCCGTAAATGGTAACTTTGCTGCGGTTCCCTCAAAATGTCACCCAGTGGTATATCACGGAGTGTAATAATATTACCATGT